>CM028343.1:11230792-11416750 GCA_016618105.1 Dendrobium huoshanense | reverse complement strand
GTAAACTTAATAATAATAATAATTTTTAAAAAAAAAAAAAATCTTAAATCAATCTTCTATTAAAATGAACTAATCTTGAACTGATACAATGGACAGAAGCTAGCCTTCTCAAACTACCTTCCAATACAAGCTTTAAGAAATTAGTGCACACAAGGACTACATACCACCGTCTTCCCAACTGTCTCGTTCAAAAAAACTTATTAGGTGCGGAGTGCGCATCGTCCGCACTAGCCACTCCGCACCTAATAATCTTTGAATTTTAGCTTATTTATATATTAATCCGTGGCTTCTGAGGTTTTCTTTTAAATTATATGATGCTCAATTAATTAAAAAGCTTATTAACTTTGATAATTTATTAGTCTCAAAAATAACAGTCAAGTTACTAGCAATCAGTCACATATAATATATCATAGGTCAGGTGAATTTCATGTAAGAAATTATTACTTTCAGCATGTCGACGCATCATATCATATTAGTTAGTCTCATTATATTTCTTTTCATTTTACTTAATATTACACAAAAAATCATTTAATAAAGAAATCTTGTTAGCCCACATTCCTGTACAGGAAAATATATCTCTAGCGTACATGAATCAAACGATCATTTTCAACCAGCATTTCTTGCTTTTATGCATATTTAATATTATATGCAGCTTAATAACAAGCATCATATAAACCAAAGGAAACTATCATTATACTAATTATCAAGATGCTTTTGGTATGCCAAAAATACATATTTGACTAAATGAATAATAAATATGTGTATATGACAAAATTTCATGTTTATGTATACTATACCAACTCCTAATTATTTTATACTTCATATTATACTATTTATTTCAAATAAAATGATGCATGTGCAAAACTAACTAGTGAAATTTTAATATAAACTAATCAAAATATTCAATGAAATAATATCTACTACATATCAAAAGTTACACAGCAAAATTTTCTTATCATTTTTAGTGTAGAAGAAAACCAGCAAAATACAAAACCACAAACATAAGTAGGATTAGGATTACCTACCATGTATAGAACATTTTTCCAAACTAAAATGATAGAAAATTTGTTCTTTAATTTCCTACAATTTAACAGTATCAATAATATAAATAAAAATTCAAAATAAAGATAAAAGAAGCAATCCTCCATCAAAATGAATCAATGTTGAACCGACACAATGGACATAAGCCAGATATTTCGAACCACCTACTAATACAAATAAGATGAAATCTGTGAATGCAACAAGGCGTGCAAGCCACTTCCTCCCCCACCCTCATCTCTTGCAAACAAATAGTGCAAGCATCATTCTCCTTCTCCGCCATTGCCACATTCTTATAAACATTCTTCGCCAACAAATTCATCCTTCTATCGCGAAGCAATTCCACATCATCTAATTCAATATTAACATACTCTTCCTCCTCTATATTGATCTCGACTAGGACAACCACTTGCAACATCTTCAACCCTTCAGCTCCAGCACAATCGCACACCAACCTAGTGATGGTGCTTGAGATCCTGTCTCTTAATATTTCAGCATCCTCTTGATCAACCAATGTATCCAATGGAATAGGCTCCTTCTCTTCGATCAAGTCTCTAAGAGATGATGGATTGCAGTCGGAGAATTTATGCCTTGACCTTGCAACAATATCATCATCGCCCATTCTCTCCCCGTTGATATTGTAGACCAGGCTGAGGAGGAGATATGGTTCTCCAGCATTATCGTCAATGTCAGAAATGTTAAAATTTCTATTGTAGGAGATATGGATGTTGTCGTTGATATGGATTATTGAAACCATTGCTATAAATATGTTATATGTTAAAGAACTCCTCGATCTGGTTTGATTGTACCAAGAATAACTAAATAGCTACAAGTCCTTGTGCATTATATCTATATATATATAGAGTTTCAATAATTTCTATATATAGCTCATTGCTTAGGCGAAAATACCGCAAACCATATAGCACTTGAGCGATTCTGGGGCAAATGAATGGATCTCCATCTTTCTCTCCTCTCCACCAATTATTTAGTTGTATATTTATGAAAATAGCTAATTTTGATTTTTAGCTTAGTTATGTGTAAAATATTAATCTGTTTGGCTTTTGAAGAGAAAAATTCAAATGAGAAAATTTTGATTATTTGATACTCAATTAAAAATTTTGATATTTTTTCGTCCGCAAATGATTGGCCAACATTTTTATAATTTATTGAGATGTTTAGTAGATAAAAACATAGGAACTTGAGATATTCATTTATCAATGTCTAAATTTATTTATAATGGTATTATTTTAAAAAATAGTAAGTAAAACACCCTTTGAATTTACTAATTATACACATACTTATTAATGCTATTGGTTATAATTTTGATTAGGGGTCTCAATATTTGACTGACTCGAAATCTGATCCGGACCCAACCAGAAAAATTTCGGGTTTGGGTCAACCGTTTAATATACGGGTTGGGTTCGGGTTCAGAAAGTTGACCCATTTTTAAAACCATGTCGGGTTCGGGTTAACTCAGAAACCCGAAAATGACTTGGTTGACCCATTTACAAAACCCTAGGCCCACTCAGACCCACGATTATGCGGTTATGCCTATTCACGAGTCGCGGATCACGCGGTTTCCGCCCGTCGTCTTCAGCTCAAGCGAATGCCGTGACTCGCGAAGCCCACCGTCTTCATTCTTCAAGTCACGCGACGCCCGCCGTCTTCGCAATGTGGTTTGAGGTTTCTGTCCGCCTGCCCCGCCATCGTCTACCAAGCCAAAGCGGCACCGCAAGGACCGCAACTTCCGCGAGCATGCCGTCTTTAAACCTCCACCGGTCATCTTCAAAGCTACGCCTTCACCAGTCCACCTTCAAAGCTCCTCCGCGAGGACCGCGACGTCCGCAGTTCGCATTTCGCAAGCTCAACCGCGAGTTTGTGAGTCGGGTCAGGTCTAGGCTGGATTTTCTTACCAGTTTGTAAAAACGGGTCGGGTCAGGTCAACCCGTTTAGACCTGGGGCAATCCTGGTTCGACCCGAACCTAACCCACGAACCCATTTTGACACCCCTAGCTAGTTTTTAGATTCATGGGATAATTTGTGGTCTTCCAATTATGTGGTTAGTTTGGGTTACTTTTGCCTATGGTATTTGTTTAGTTTTTGGATAGTATATCTTTGTTTTTTTTTTTTTTTTTTTTTTTTTTGAAAAAAGAAATATTTTTTGGGTGTCTTATCGTCCTCTTTATTTGGAAGGAGAATATATGGGAAATTATCATGCCGATATTACATGGAGCACAACAAAACATTCTTATTAGTGCATGATGGAAAAGTAAACTTCTTAAATGATTTGATCTTGCACTAATACAATGGATAAAAGCTAGTCTTCTCAAACTACCTTCAATACAAGCTTCAAGAAACTAGCACACACTAGGACTACAGACCACCACCTCCCCAACTGTTTCATTCAAATAAATAGAACAAATTTAGTTCTCTTTCTCTGAGCCCATTTAAACATTATTTTGCACCAAACTCATCATTCTTTGGTGAACACTCCACATCATCTAATTTCTTTAATTTGGAAGATTAATTTAAAATTTTATGTAGTTATATTAAGTTGGTGGCTTTTGAGGGAGCAATTATTACGTCCGGTGAAATCCGAACGTATCTGAATGTATATACTAAGCAATACCGAGTCCTCAATACCAAGTTTTAGGCGACGTGGCACGTGGTTATTGGTCTCTGAACGTATTCGGACGCCGGACGTAATAATTGCTTCTTTCAGGACTGCAATCTTACGAGCTTTTCTTTTATATTTTTTATGTAAAAATTTTAGAGATGTTTGCATAATCTTTTTTTTTTAAATTTAATATTTGTGGGAATAACTTTATTGGATAATACTTCATCAATTTTTTTTATTATTATTAATTTTTCTGACAAATTAGGCGATTCAAGCGTGAGATTGTTGGGAGGAATTACTTTCGTCAACAAATATGCCGCAAAATATGAGATGCAAAAGGAGATGGGAACGGCCAATCAAGGATTAAAGAAAACAAATCTATTAGAGCACATCAAGATAAAAAACACAAAAATTTAGTTCAATCATCATTGTCCTTAAAAGATCAACCAAGATGTAGGTTTCACGAAAAGGCCCAAACTAATGAATTTTTATTGCCTCAGGTTACCTGACGTAGAGATACATCAGGTAGCCTATAATATATCGCCACGTGCTCTTACTCTTTACCGCGCGGCCCTACGACCCAATCCGGAACGAATCCGGGATTACTATGTTCGCGTATTGCGCGGTATTTGCTCGGCATTGCTAGGTACTACTTGGTATTTGCTCGGTATTTGTTCGGTATTGCTAGGTACTACTCGGTATTTGCTCGGTATTTTCATCAACGACACCAACTCCAAACTCCTCTCCCGCCCCTACGCCCGAGTGGACCGCCGCCGCCTCAAAATCCCGCATGCTCCTTGCCTGCAACAACTCAAATCTTGCATGCTCCTATCTTTAAATTTCTTGAAGCCAAACAGAACCTAAATATAGACAGAGCAACAAAAAAAAAATAAAAAATAAAATAAACAGTAAGAGAATCTCACCTTCTTCAACATCCTGAACGCTTCTTCCCCTTGCAACAACTCCGGCAATGACGCAGTCGGCGAGCAAGGTGACCAAATACCCCGCGCTAGCCAGCATAAATACAAAAGGGTATTCCTTATCTGTCAAATCCTCAAATGTTGATGAAAATATCGAGCAAATACCTCCGTCGTCCTCGACAGCACCGGCTTCCCACGCTGCCTGGCGAGACTCGCATCTGAAGCTCCGTCTCGAACTCAAGCGACGAAACGCCGCAAATACCGAGCAAATACCGAGCAATACCGAGCATATTCGTTCAAGGTCGGATCGTCGGGCCGCGCGGTAATGAGTAAGAGCACGTGGCGATATATTATAGGCTACCTGGTGTATCTCTACGTCAGATAACCTGAGGCAATAAAAATTCCAAACTAAGAGGGCATGCACCAAAAACAATTCGAAAATATCTCCTAAAGCCTAAACAAACCCAAGAATAATACTAAGTACCGAATTAACCATATAATTTGAAGATCTGCATATCACATGCCATCAATAAGACATGCAACTTCTAAAGAATACAAGATATTCTAACTTCTATTTCCATCAAAAAAAAATTATGTTACTCTCATTATATAAGATCTTTTTTTTATGTATCTCTCATATTATTTATGTATCTCTCATATTATATGAATCATCTGAATGCGAAACTAAATACAGTAGATTTTTCAAATTTTTTTAATCTTTTTTTTTTATTTTTTTTGGGGGGGTTGACTTATATTTGCCTATTTTTGTAATTGTCGATTTAATTCATGTATATTAGTAAATTTAAAAGTTGTTTTATTTATTGTTTTTGAAATTCTATTATTATAAGTAAATTCAAATTTTGGTAAAAAAAAAAATCTCAATTTCCTATATTTTTTACTTACAAAACATTTTAATGAATTACCCAATATTTTTTATACATCTTCAAAAAATTCACTCGATCAGTATAAACTTTGATGCAATATTTGAATTAAAAATTCTTTAATTAAATTTAAGATCATCCAAGAACCCTGATTTCAATAAACTTATAGTCTAAGTGAATGTCTTGACAAGACGAAACTAGAGACACCACAAGTGATCTGGTTAGACTCCAAATGAGCTCAAATCAGGGACCTTAAACATAATTAAAGTTTTTTAGATGTTAATAAAAAAATCAAATGGTCTCCAAACATTGCGTACTCATAGTCAAATCAAGTGACTCAATGAGACGAACCCAATGACATCTATTCTAACATCATTAATGCACTCAAATACTATTCTACACGTGATTTATGATAAGGCTATCAATATGAACCATTCCATGGAGTTTTTGAATTTGTTTATAATTATTAAAATGCCGAAAAGCTCTAAATAGGATTTTATTTTCTATAATAGGGGGTATTCGAGAGATTGAAAAACTAAATAACTTTGTTGCATTTTTTTTGTGATAACTGCTAATGATCATCATCAACAATTACTATCATAATCGCCTAGCTTATGTCTTCTAATTATTATTGCTTGACTACTAGCTAATATCCAATCCATTATTAGACATCAATTATTCGTCTATAAACATCTAATTTTTGTAATTCCTATAATGAAAATTAGACACTTATTCTCAAATGTGTAATTCAATCTTTTCCAATTAAGATTGAGTTCTTAAATCTATAATTATATAGTTGATTATTGCAACTAAGTCAGGCTTTATGATTTTCCTCTTCTTGTGTTTTTGCAACATATCATTTCTTAAATCTATAATATATTTTAAAGTGCATTGGTTTTTTTAAAGACATATAATTTTATTTTTGTATTAACGCATAGATCCATTCTGTAAGTTTAATTATATAAATGATATGTTAAATTTAGTTGCAACAAAATCACTATAAATGAGCAGAGCTATGATGGCACATCACCTTCCAACCCAGCTCCACATTCTCTGTTTTCTGCTCTGGCTAATGGAGCAGCCAGTACCAATAGCAGCTGCAATGGACCACAGAAATCATCTAAGCCGTTCACTGCCTTGAGTCATTAACGGCTCGATTGACTTGAACTTTACTTCTCTATTTGCTAATACTGTCATAAACATACTCTAGACAAAAAACTGTAGATGAAGACAATACAGAACAAAACTCCCCTTGGCCTATTGGTTGAGAGCTTAGGCTTCCAACTAAGAGGTCCAAGGTTCGAGTCCATGTGTATGCGTTGTGTGTGTGAGTTTGCCTTAAATGACCTAAATATTCCAAAAAAATAAAAAAGGACAATACAGATCTGTGATCCCTTTTTTCTATTTCTTTTAACGCTACTTTACCTTCATGACGTCTTCGGCTACATCCTCTACGGCATCTCCGGCTCACCATTTTAGCTACAGTTCGATGGCTGACTTACAAATTCCAGCTTCTCTCAAATTCCTTATGAACAACATTAAAAAAGTTGTTCACTCACCATTAACAGCCGGCAATCATTCTATGTGGAGAGCTCAGGTTACAGAAGTCTTTAAAGCCAATGGTTTTTATGGCTTCCTTGATGGAACTGTATCTCTGCCCAGCAAATACATCATTGGGAACGACGATCTCCCTTCCCCTAATCTGGTCTACAGCCAGTGGGTTCTTATTGATCAATATGTCACTGTTGCAATCTATTCAGTCATTTCCCCTCCACTTCTCCCATATGTTCTCAATCTGGAGACATGTCATGACGTTTGGATCACAATCGAAAAACATTTTCAGTCTAACAATCGGCCGCAAATCCTACAGCTGAAGAATGAACTTCATCATTTGTCCATGAAGGAAATGACCATGACACAGTATATATCTCTCATCAAAGCCAAAGTCGATGTCATCTCTGCTGCTGGAAGAACTATCAATACTGAGGACATCATCTTTTATACTCTCAATGGACTACCAGCATCTTACAATGCTTTCAAGGCCTCCATTCGTACTATACTTCATCCCATCTCTTTGGATGATCTGTATTCATTACTTTGCAGTGAGAAAATCAATCTCGCAACGGAGTCTCTCCGCGAGACTCATGAAAGGTTCAACTCAACCCTCACTAGACCCTACACTCGAGGGGGTCGTTCATCTGGAAGATCAGCTCGAGCACCCCACCGCTCAACTGAATGTCAAATATGCTACAAACGTGGTCACACAGCAGCTACGTGCTGGTTCAAAGCAGATCTCACCTATGAGCCACCATAGTCCCCTGCATTGACACCTACTACAGATTCAACTAATGCTGATTGGTATTTGGACACTGGAGCATCATCTTACCTTACAGCTGATTCTTCTCACTTGCAGACGTCCTAGCCATAAAATAATTAAAGAGGAAAATTTATATACCAAAGGAATCATTTAGCTTTTCATGAGTTTTCTTTGTTCTTACTTATCTGCAGCTTAAAGAAGGCAAATAAGCAGAAGGCAGCAAAAGTTTAATCAATGACCAAGGAGGTGTTAGCACACGTGGACTAAAGGGTTGCAAGCATTACCAAGCCAACGTAAATAACCTGCTCCAACCACCTCCACTAACCGTATTCTATACGAATTCAAATTGCTCTAACGGATGGCATTATGTTCTTCTGTTACTTCAAGTTAATCTTATATATATTAATAGATGTTAATCTGTGTTTGTATGCATGATAATATAATAGAAAACAATTTCTTCCTTTCTCTGATACCATAAAGAAACTCACATAAAGGTAGTATAAGCAGATCATTGATACACACTTTCCAAACTATGTTTGCAAATTACACATCTCCATATGGGTTCAAATATGTATCTCGACAATGGTTCAACAAATTCACCTCTACCCTCATAGACTTTGGCTTCACCTTCAGTAAATCTGATCCCTCTCTCCTCTACATTCATGCTGACATAAGGTTGTATCTGCTCATTTACTTCCACGATCTACTACTCACTGATAACAACCAAGGCATCATCCAACAACTTCTCAACAAGCTTCAATCAGCATTCTCCCTCAAGCAACTTGGTTCGGTATCATTGTTCCTTGGCATCTGAATCCAACACACCGCCATCAGCTTTGTCCTGGATCAGTCCCACTACGCCCACGAGCTCCTTAATAACTCTGGCTTCTCCTCATGTAAACCATCACTTACTCAAATAGCACTTAAACCATCAACCACCAAGCTTGCTAATCAGCCGTTCACCAATCCTTCCCTCTACCGAAAAATTGCAGGCACCCTCCAGTATTTAACAATCACGAGGCTTGATATTGCATTTGCAACAAATCAGATTTGTCAAAGCATGCATAATCCCACCAACCAAAAGTATCAATCCCTCAAATGCCTTCTTCGATACATCAAAGGCATGCAAAATTTTGGTCTACCGTTCACTCGTGTTGATCTACAGCTTCTAACCTTTGTTGATGCCAATTGGGCCGCCGACAAATCCGATCACAAATCAGTCTTTGGTTTTTGCTCATATCTTGGTTCTAATCTAGTCTCCTGGCAAGTCAAAAAGCAACTAAGGACCAAATTAACCATCCAACCATGGGCTACTTAATTTGCGGGGGCCTATTAGCACACATGGACAAAATGGTTGCAAGCATTACCAAGCCAACGTGGATAACCTGCTGCAACCGCCTCCGCTCATCCATATTCTATACAAATTCAAACTGCTGTAACGGATGGCATTATGTTCTTCTATTACGTCAAGTTAATATTATATGTAAATCTGCGCTTATATGCATGAGAATATAATAGAAAACAATTTCTTCCTTGCTCTGTTTTCTTCTGCTTATACTACCATTATGTGAGTTTCTTTTGGAGGAAACCCAAGTTCGTATGTGAGGTGAGTCATTTATTCTGTTGGAAGATTAAATTAAAGTACATAATGTTTCATTACACAATTTTTAACACAAAACTTCATTTGAAATGATATTTGAATAAACATTAGAACTCAACAAAGACATAATAATAATTATTATTACTATTATACATATAAAAAACTCTCTTCAACATCTACCTCTTAATTTCTTATGAGTCAATTTAAACAAGCGACAATTAAAACAAAGTAAATCCTAAATCAATCCCACTATCCAAATAGGTCGAGCTTGAACCGACATAATAGGCAAAGGCCAATCTTCTCAAACCACCCACCAATGCAAACATAATGAAATCAATGCATGCAAGATCGAGTGGAAACCACTTCCTCTCCTATCCTCATCTCACCCAAACAAACTGCCTCCATCAGTGTTTACATATTTATAAACATCCTTCTCCACTCTCACAAAGAACTATATATTATCTGACGCCGAACCGGTGGGGGCTTGACGAATCCACGTCAATGATCCGGTGGCCGACGACTGAGCACAATTCCAATAACTCCTTGGAAAAATAATCCACCACCTGAGAACAATCTCAAAATACAAGAATACAAAACATAGTAAAACAACTCAAATGTTTTTCATTTCTCCAGAACCTCCTTATTACAAGCATTGCTATTTATTTATAGACAAAGATAGCAACCTATTAGGCTACACACAACATAAGCAAGCACTAATCATACGTATCCATACAAACAGCTAAATGGAATTATCCTATCCTGAAATTATCATGATTAAGTGGTTCAGCTCCGGCGTCATTATCTAATTCCATCGAAGTTCAGTCTTCCTCGTCTACTTTGATCTCCACAATAACATCCACTTGCAGACTCTTCAGTTTTTCAACTCCAACACAATTGCGCACCAATGAAGCAACAACGTAGGATATCTCCTCTCTTGCCTTCTCAGCAGCTTGTGGATCCACTAAAGTATCCAACGGAAGAGGCTCCTTCTCCCGCATGAAGGCCTGCAGAAAAAACGGATTGCATTCGACGAATCTATGCCTTGACTCTC
This sequence comes from Dendrobium huoshanense, assembly GCA_016618105.1. NCBI lineage: Eukaryota > Viridiplantae > Streptophyta > Magnoliopsida > Asparagales > Orchidaceae > Dendrobium > Dendrobium huoshanense. The sequence continues at coordinate 11,406,326 of CM028343.1, read as the reverse complement.
CTATAATATCCACCAACGTCTCGTCGTTCACACTGTAGACGAAGCTGAGAATAAGGTATTGCTCTTCGACTGTATTATCTGAAGCAGACATTTTATAATTTTTCTTGTAGATGATGCGGATGTGATCAGATACGAAGATTGTTGAAGCCATTCAATTTGTATAAGAAGAGTTGATTTGCAGCGCCTCAGTTAATTGCTTCATGTGTTGTTTTAGCTTAATTTATACATAGAAACGGCCTATTTTTGGTTACTAGCTTATATAAAGCATAAAATAATTGTTAGTTATGATTCCGGAAACTATACTCCGTAAATTCAATGAGATTACATAAATGCAGTGGCTTTTCAGGAACGAAATATGGATCTTTAAAATAGATTTTTATGAGGGGGCTGTTTGTTCAATGCATTAGTAGTTTAAAGTAAATTAAATGCACCGTTTATGCAAATTCGGATGTTGGATTGTAAGAAATAAATATAATCCATTTTACTTAATTGTTAGGAATTTGTATACAATTTAAGTCAAGAAGCAGTTATATAAAACCTCAATGCCATAATACAATTTAAGGTGCCCAATCAGTTGAGTCAAATTGGGTAATAGTCATATATATTTAGGAAGCTTAAAGAGTAAAATCTAATATTGTAAAGCATATAGGTACAATGGCTCATCACACAACAATCTTGTATGTTAAATAAGTCAAGCTAGCTAGGGATCGAAGATCACAGTTGGTATGTGTCTCTCAAGGGTAAATAATGTGTCACATTTTTTTCGGGAAAAAATTCTCATAAGTTTGTTACTATAATTAAGAAAGTCAGACCAAGGATTTGAGAGGTAATACAGATATTTACATCGAAGATGACAACAAATCAGTAGTGTGTAATGAAATTGAAATAATATTGTTGTTGTTAAGAAGTGATTTATGGAGCAATTTGTTAATTTGAACTGCTGACGATGAGAAGTTATCACATCAGCAAAAATCTCTCATTATGTGATGGCTAAGGTTTTATTTTGGATAGTTTTCTTATTTTTTTAATGTAGTTATTATTATTATTAATTATTATTAGGGGTATCAAAAGGACAAACTAAATGGATTGAAACATAAACAAGTAAGCCTATCATAAGAAAATTACTAGTAAAATAGATGTAGGTAGGATTAACAAAATTTGAACTTGGATTTGGGCCGTGTACTATCTTTTGAGAAAGCCATATGGACTGGAGTATAACAAAATAGCCCAAAATTATAAATTATCTTATGAAACAACATAACTGTACTGCGTGAAAAGCAACACTAGAGATGAATGGCCAGCAAAGAGCCAGTCGAGGAATGCAAATCTATTAGGGGCTGTTTGGTAGCTGGATTTGAGGCAGATTTTAGCGTAATTCAGTCAAACGGCCTAAAATGTTAATCCATCTCACGGCAAATGAAAGCCGTTGTAGACGAAAATTCTGCGTTTTCATGCTAAATCCCATATTTCTGAAATCTTGATTTTTGTCGGATTTACGAAATCCGTTGGCTTTAGAAGAAGAGTATGCTCGTTAAATCTGTTATATAGCCAAACAATCACATGAGATTTAATAGGATTTATCATGAATGTTACCAAACAGTTCTCAGGATTTAGGTCCTTAAGGATTTTTGAAATCCGAATTTAGTGGATTTATGAAATCCTACTTAAATCAAATTCTGAGTGCTATCAAACAGCCCCTTAGAGTGTACCGAGATCAAAACACAAAAAAAAAGGTCGTTCACAAGAGAGCAACCCAAATTAACCAATGAGTTCTATGATAGAAAGAATGTAAAGCGGTTGTAGCATTTACCAGTGATAGTAGTAGCAATCTATACCCATCTATTGAACTCTTTTTTAAGCCTTTTCATGGTAAGCTTATTCTTCCTCAGCCAATTATCTTTGCTTGACAGAACTTCTGAAAGGAATTCTTTGCGGAATAAAAAAAAAGGAAGAAAATCTAAGATTTGTATGTTTTATTAATGGAGGAAGAAAGCTCCCCTTCCCCCCATGGCACCAATGTTAATTTATGCTTCGTTTGGGACGGTTTTTTTCTTGCTTTCTAAAACAACTTTCTAGCACAAAAATTTTTTGAATTTGAAAATTTTGTATTAAAAAATCGTTTTAAAAAGCAGTATGAAAGTTATACCAAACAAAACATTAGATTACGTTATTTAAGATTTTTTTTAATTTGTTTTGGCTAGTGACGGGGTATGGATTGGCTGGTGGTAGGTTAAAGATGGGTCGACAGTGGGTGTGGAGCCGTTATTACGTCCTCCGACCGGATGCAGAGGAACATCCGGTCGTATGCAAAATATCGCCTATACCGAGGTGTACCAGACGAGATTTTGCCTACGACTAGATGTTTCTCTGCATCCGGTCAACCGAACCAAATAAAAGTTCGTGGGTGTGGGGTTGGCCAATGCAGTGCACTAGATCCAATAGCTTACTGAGAACACCTAAAGTTATTTCTATATTTTTTTAAGTTCAACTTGAGTTATTTTAAAAATTTGAAAACTCAAATACTTATAAAACATATATATATATATATATTTCAAATTTCTTACAAATAATTAAAAAAAAAAAAATTCAATGGGGCCTGCATCCCACGATGAAGTCTTGCTTAAAAAAGGACCTGAGGGTCGATTTTTTCATCAAAAGTTAAAACACATCTTCTGTAAAATAATGAATTTATTGGGCTTTATATAAATAATGTTTGGAACAATTATATTTATATATGTAATATCTTAACTTTATTATTTACTAAATTTATGAAGCCATTAATGCCACCGCTACTATTCAAAATCCTAAAACACTAGTATATGAAGAATAGGCTAGGGATGGGATATTGTTGGTGACAAGATTGATAGTGTATAAAGGTCAGTCCTTGACAATGAACACTGGCATTTGAAGGACAACCCTTGACACAGCTCACCTTGACCTGTTGGTTGAGAGATTAGACTTTCAACTAAGAGTTCTTAAGTTTGAGTCTTTGTGTATGCGTTGTGTGTGTGAGTTTGCCTTAAATGGCCTAAATATCCCAAAAAAAAAAAAAAGGACAACCCTTGATGATAAAAAGAGGTATAAAAGACATGGCGGAATCTCACTGACAACATAACCCACATCGTGTAAAGATCTATCCTCGATACTAAACAAGATTTGAGAATGTCACGATGGTATCTCAATGGATTAGTAGCGCAAGAGGGAGAAGTCTCTGACGGAAGTTAATAGTGATGGTGAGTAAAATGGTGTTGTAAAAGTCATTTGCAGAGTTATGTGAGAAAAGGGTAAGATTTGAATGTTAAAAATATAACAAAAATAATTTAAGGTGATATGTATATAAATCCCTTTAGAAATTATTAGTTTTATAATTAAGCAACATTAGTTTTAAAATAAAGATACTCTCAATATCAATCTATTTATGGGTTCACATCTATAGCATGAACACACATACATTCCTTCTTCTTTATATATATATATATATATATATATATATATATATATATATATATATATATATATATATATATATATATATATATATATATATATATATATGATACATCATAAGAAAATTATCTTGATCATGCACAAATCTTGAAGCAAAATTGAGTTGGAAACTTCAAAGATTAAATTCAGGAGCATATGGACTCCAATTTCAGCGAGCTTATAGTCAAACTGAGCGTCTCGGAAACACGAACCCAATGACACCAAACTCAACCCAATCCGAGCCCAAATGAGTCTGAATCAAAGACCCAAAGCGCTGTTGGGAGATTCGAACCACAATTTGAGTTAGCAAACGGTCTCCAATTTTCACAAGCTTATACTCGAATCGAACGTCTCGACGAGACGAATCCAACAAGCCCAAGATCGTCAAATTCCGACTTCATCATGGCCTTAAAATGTCCAATGAACGGTTCATGATCAAAGGATTCAGCATCGGCCGTCCATCCAACCACTCCAAACTTACCCTTGATCCTTCATATATTTACAAGTCATGCCACTCTCAAAAAACTATAAATAGCCCCCCACTCTTCTAATGAGAGGAGGAGGAAGAGGGAGAAGAAGAGAAGAAAGGGAGGAATTTGGGAGCTCTCTTGCCATCGACCACCGCCGGAGTTCCTGCCGACCACCACCGGGATTCCTGCTAGCCACCACTGGAGTACCTGCCGACCACCGCCGGGGTTCCTGTTGGCCACCGCCGGAGTTCCTGTCGACCACCACCGGGATTCCTGCTAGCCACCACTGGAGTACCTGCCGACCACCGCCGGGGTTCCTGTTGGCTACCACCGGAGTACCTGCCGACCACCACCGGACTTCCGCCGGAGTTTCATCCCGTTCGCCGCCGGACTTCCACCCGTTCTCCGACCACCGACGGACTTCTGCCAGTTCGTCGACCGCCACCAGACATCCACCAATTCGCTGACCGCAGCTGGACTTCATCCCAACCGTTAACCACCGACGGACTTCTGCCAGTCCGTCTACCGCCGTCGGACTTCCGCCAATTCGCCAACCACCGACAGACTTCTGCCAGTTCGTCAACCGTCGCCGGACTTCCACCAATTCGCCGATCGCCGGAGGACTTCCACCCGTCCTCATACCGCCGTCGGACTTCTACCAGTTGACCGAATACCGCCGGACGTCCGCCCGCCCGCCGTCCATCGTCGGACTTTCATAGTTTATCGTCCGCCATCAGAATCCCGCCAGTCTGCCGAACACCGCAGGACTTCCGCTAATCCGCCAACTACAGTCCTCCCAACTACGATCCTTCTGATCTTCATCATTTGTAGACTATGGTCCTCTCGACCTTCATCGCCCGCCGACTACGGTCCTCCCGACCTTCGTCGCCCGTCGACTACGATCCTTTTGACCTCCGTTGTTTGCCGACAATGGTCCTTTTGACCTCCGTCACCCGGTGACTACGATCCTCCCAACCTCCGTCGCAATACAACGGTCCTTCTGACCTATGTCGCTCACCGACTACGATCATTCTGACCTCCGTTACCCGCCGAATATGGTTCTTCTGATCTACATCGCTCGTCGACTATGATTTTGCCGCCCCAAACAAGCATATCAACATTGATTCTTCCAACTTTCACCATGCAATGCATTTTATATGATGTATATTTGTTACTTCAAGCCAAGGCCTTCCTCCTAAGGATGGGCCTCATTTGTAATCAATTGCAAGCACTAGTGGATTCATTCAAACTGGGCCAGGCCTCGTGGTTTTTCCCCCTTTTTAGGGGTTTCCACGTAAAAATTTTGGTGTCTCTTATAAATGCTACACCCTCATCTCTCTCATCTGCTTGTGTTCTGGATCTTCGTACAAAGCTAAGTCATTAATCTTTATATTTCTCTACCGCCGCGAATTTTCTAAGGCGCAACAATATATATATATTCAAAACTCTTCACTCTAAATCGTAATCTCTAAACAAAATAAATCATTCACTACTAAATAACTTATATTAATACCACATAAATTATCTTTCTAAACATCTTGGGTTCTCAACTCATAGCTCAAGCAAAAAATTAAATTTCTCACTTTTTTAGTTCATACATATATATGGAATCATGTTTGTAGATGAAGTATCTAATACTAAATAAGTTCTATATGATGTGGGACTTTGGGAACAAACAATAAAGGGAATCATAACGTCATAAAAGAGATTACTATTCTCAAAGCCCTCATGCTACCTAATCTGACATTGCATGGACCTTCATCAAAATATTTTTAGGAGCTCTTCAACAATAATTATACTTAATAACCACGAATTACTTCCTAGGAGCACTCCTTTGAAGAGCACAAGGATATATATATTGCTCTTATCGCATATGAGACGATCAAGATAACTATCTTTAAATCACCAAAAGAACTACTCCCCTAGATCATATAGTTTTACTATCCAATTATTCATCAAGTGCAAGAAAAGCTATATTTATTTATTTATTTTAAAAGACCCCAAATGCTCCTCTTTTTGCCATAACATCATTATGCCTTCTTTTAAATACTTGGTTATTTCTATGAAAAGCACAAAACTTTTCATATTTAACCATCAATATAGTGTTGACAAAATTCAATCTCGGAGGTAGAATTAATAAGCTTTAATTAAAATTTAAAATTGTTTAAAGATTTCTAAATTCTTAAGATCATCTTCTTGTATTCATACATAACATAATTTTTATGCATTTATATATCTAGCATATAAAACTTTATATTCCTTATATAATAGTTAAGTGTCACTACAAGAAAGTAAGCAATGTTCAACGAAATACCTAGCAAATTAAGATTTGCGAAGGAATACATTTTGTCTCTAAAAGTCGGGTCGAAAAAGTGTTTGTGTCGGATTTACGGTGGACTTACGATAGAGATAAAGTCAAAAAAACAACTTGTTCATTTTAGCCAGCTGCCACTAATTATGCTGCAAATTACAGCATATTTGTGGCCGAAATACCGCCTCAATTTTCGGCGATCTTGCAACGGTTGTCCAGAGTCATTTTCGACAGAATTAGCTGTCGATATTTCCGCAATAAATTGCATCGAAATTTCCGCGCTGCAATTTGCAATGGAATTTTCTGTTGTAATGTACGATACAGCTTCGTCGTTTCATTATCTGCGGTAGAAATTCCGCTGCAAATCCGTAAAAAATCGGTAGCATTAATTTAAAAAATAGCATCGATTATATGTTATTCAAATTTTCAACAATCACAATCCAAACACCTTAAAAGTATTAGTCAATAGTGCTAAATTTTGTTGTAGGTATATAAATCCCTCTTTTTTAAAAATAAAAGTACAAATAATTTATTTTTCAGCTACACGTTCACTCAAAATTTTCTTAAAAACAGCCCTACCAATTATATATATATATACTTAAGCCTATCCTTACAGTTAAAATACCCTTCCCCCAATCTGATTCATGCTACAAACGTTTTTTATTTTGGGGATTTACATACATACTTTTCTATATCATATTATTTACATATTTAATACCTAAAACTTTAATATTTCAAGTCTTCAATTCTCTTTTTTTTTCTTTTTTTTTTAAAGTCTGCAACTCATAAACAATTTTAATATCAAATATATCACTAGGGTGTCAACTTTGGGTAAAAGGTCAAGTTCGGGTCTAATTTGGAACTATTCGGGTTCAGGTCAACCCAACCCATTTTTACAATCAGGTCAATTTTTAGACATGAACCCAACCCGCTTATGGATCGGGTCAACCTGACACGACACAGATTTATGCGATTTGGCCAAAGAGCGAGCGAAGCTAGCAACGGCGATTCAGACCTAATTGGACGCGAACGTTTACCTATCGGCAAATGGCTAAGGCAGCGACAATAGACAACCGGTGATCCTATGAGCGGACCGGTGTCGAGGACTCGTAGTGCGTGGGAAACTGGGAGTGTGACGCCGAAACATTGGATAGTCCGGACCCGACTGCTTGACCCGACAACCTCATGACCCTATGCGAATATGCGGGTTGCGGCTATGCGCCTATGAGCGCTTGAGCGGGATGCAAGACTACTAGAGCAGATGGCTGGATGGACGCAACGGCTAACGCGGACGCCACTGCTTGACTCGACGGCTGGATGGACGTGACAGGACGAACAAAGAGCGGGAAACAATCGGGTTGATTTCAAGTTTTCGAGTCAATCAGAACCCGACCCGTTTTTGCAAACGGGTCGAAATCTCTAACCCAAACTCGAGCTGGTTCTGGGTCTAGTTGACCTTAACCGAAATTTTGCGTATCAGATTCGAGTCGGGTTTTCGGGCCATGTCCAATATTGACATCCCTATATATCACTCATATATTTCATTCCTACTCCCTGCATCATCTTTAAAATTTTAATATTTTATTCTTGCACCTATATTTGACCTATGAGTGATAGACATGAAATATTAAAATTTTAGATGTTAAATAAATATGTAAATAACATGATATAAAGTGGTGCATATGTAAAATTCCCTTTTTATTTTTGCATTATACAATAACCGTCATTTACCCTTATAAAAATGTCTTCGTCATTTCAATGATTAAGATAATTATTAGATTAGCTTCTAAAATAAAATAATACGGATTACATCAGAAAAACAAATTGCAGTTTTAAATTTCTAATTACCTCACGAGCACGCCGCTTAGTGAATGAATTGAATAAAACACATTATCATTAGCAATAAACAAATGTTCTTTGAGAGCTAAATGTAAAATTAATAGATTAATTAAGCTTATAAGTTAATAAGATAACAGTTGCGTTGATGTCATCAAATTGCATCATAAGCTTCAAAGCATGCAAATAAAAATTAATAAGTATGCAATGATGGGTTGTTTTTGGAAATAAAAAATTGTTCATTTATTTGCAGGCCTTTGAAATAAGTTTTAACAATTAATTGCTCTTACTTTCCCTATTGTGCAAATAAAAATTTGCATCATGGTTCGTGAAGGAAAATGACATTTTGCATTGAAAAATATATTAATGAAGCTGAAGCACCATGATGATGTATTATGAGTAATGTTTTAGGTTTCGAAGGCATTGCTTTGTTACGTTTGTACTCACCACAAAGTGTTATTTGAAAGAAATCTTTATAAATGAAATTTAAATATATTTATAGATATGATATAATCTCATATAGTAATTAAAAATATTTTATAAATTTATTATACTTTTCTCAAATAATCTTATAATACAGCTAAAAAATTAATAATTCTTGACTCGCTTCAATTTTTCTTAAGTCAAAATAAATAAATAATTATTTCTACTTTAAGATGCTTTGGTCAAACATGATTTTTTTTTTAATGGGAGTATTTACCCGCTGCCACCCCCTAGAGGAGATGTTTGGCGGAGTAACTAATCCCTCAGCGGACCTAGGGGCAACCAGCCATATAGTTGCTGGACCACGCGCATATTTTCTCCAGACTTAAGGAGTTGCGCTACTTGAGAGAGGAATCAAACATGGGTTGGGGGTACCCAACCACGCTCGCCCACCAACCCAGATAAGCCGGGTGGGTCAAACACGGTTCTTCATCAATCCAAAATAGTTATAGTTATGAATAATACATTTTTAGAAGTAAATGTGCAATGAGTCAATTTGTATGAATAAGAGAAAGAATATGAACTTTAAATGTAGCGGTACAAATATATCACTTTGAAGAGGTTGTTTGTGTTGAATTAAAATTTGTCTGTGGATGATATCCAAATTATTCTTACAACATTGACTACGAAAAATAGATAATTGGAAAGAAAAGGAAAATTGGTGAGAAGCTGAAAATTGGTGAGAAGCTCTCTAATTTTCTTGCTCGAAAGTACATATCTAGGTCGAGATAAATAAGTTGGTGTATGCCCATGGGTGAATTCTCTGACCCCTTATTTATAGGTGGGAGTAGACCATATAGATCTTTTTTTTTTTAGACCATATAGATCTTGAGGTGGAACTCAATATAACTTAGGGTTAGCAATTAATTACTTAAATTCAAAAGTAATTTTGCAGCGGCAACACAAATGAGCGATATTACACAACAAAAAAACATTTCAAACTTCCAAGTAAACATTCACATTTTTAAAGACTAACTTATTCAAAGAAAAAAGAGTAAAATCTCTTCGGAGTATTATATTTATCGATAATATATCTGACTTATCTTCTGTAGTTTGCTGCGATACTTCTTCCTAGACATTTTGAGTCTCTTCCGTAACGTATTCCATGTCCTCGCAACATTCGACGTCCTCCAAACTGGTTTCAATTTTCAGTCTCTTCCTCTCTTGTCTTTCTCAGCTTTCTTCCGAGGAGAAAACATGTCTCAAGCAAGGAAAATAGTCCGCCATCATAAAAAACCCAAGATATTGCCACTTTTTTTTTTTTTTTTAATTTTCACATATGGCCCAGGTCAAATAGTCGAGCCACGCCGGACGTTGGAAAAAACATGCTAATTTTTATTTTTTTTCATCGAGTCACATAGTGGAGTCATCGGGTCACACATGATGCAATTTTACTGGTTTTCAAATGTACAACTACGTCCGGAGTCAGCACCGAATGAAAGCCCTTCTGGTCAAGTAGCTATTGGCATGCACGCTATAGTCTATATATCTATCCACCCCAGCGTCCCTCTTCTACTCTTCTACACATTAGTCACGCAGACTCTCTCTCTCCACTTCTCGACATGGCATGATAAGAAATTATGTTGCATTTTGGAATGCTATTTTTTTATCTGAGGTCTTTTGCTAACAAAGGGTGAAGCTCAGCTTTATGTTCCCAAAGGGAAGTGGCTTATAGGGAGTTTCATAACCCACCCGCTCTATTTCTTCATAAAGGGACAATCATTATTACAAGAATCATATTAAAAGATAAATACATAAATGACATAATATGATCTAATATAATATTATAAAAAAGAAAATATTCAGTATAAATATCAAAGTTTTTTATGTTCTATGCATCACAATTAAATTCAATTTAAAAGCATATGTAAGTATATATATTTTTTTAATTTTGCAGAGATATTTTATTTTGGTTTAACGGTCATAGAATGTGATTAATATTCATGATTCCTTTAGTTAACGACTTATCGTAAAATAGCTTTGTGCTCATGCATGAATGACACTAAAAGTAATCATCTATGTTGCACCGATACGGATACGGATACGGGACACGTCAATTCTTAAAAATATAGGATACGGGTACGGCGCAGACACATCATTATAATTTATAAATCATACATAAAAATTAAGAAAACAATCATAGCATAATATTTGAAATTACAAAAAAAAAAAAAAAAAAAAAAACAACATCATTTGTAGCCTTGTAACTTATAATATCAAAATATAAGAAAACATTAAATGTCTAGTACAACAACAAAAGCATAAACATAAATTATCTAGCACATGAAGTTTCAACTATTCAATAGAATGAATGATATGATTAGCTTCTTTATTGGTTTGTCTTTGAACTTTTATATCATCTTCAATAAATATCATAGCTTCTAATTCAGGCTCATCAAGTGAAAGATTAGTAATTTCTAATATTCTCATATCATCAAGAGACTCAAATCCATCTCGAAAATGAGAACCTTAATCGTAGCCCCAGAAGTAAATACGATGCGTCTTTTTTTTTATTTCTTTTTGTATTTCAACGGACACGCGTATCGGATACGGTGTCCTTTTGAAATTAAATAGTATTTTAATTGGATATGACTTTGGTGTATCCGACACGTATCGGTGGCGTATCAGAGGCGTATCCGTGTATCGGTGTATCGGATACAGCACGCCTTCATAAATAGGAGTATTATCGGTGAAACATAGGTAGTCATTGAATAAAATAACTTTTTAGAAAAGGAAAACATGCATGTGAAAGGGTTGATTTTCTTTTTGAAAGAATACAAATTCAATAAATATATTTTAATTAAAGTTTCATTTGAAATAATTTTTTTTTTATTTTTTAAATCAGCTTTTTAGTATAAAGTATTTTTGAACTTAAAATCTTTATTCTAAAAAACTACTTTAAAAACCATAAAAAAAAGGGTTTCAAACAAAGCCTAAATTAAAATGGGCCTTTATAAAATGAAAAAATAAAAGTTATACTTTGTGACAATTTACTATTATAGAAATATTTTTTTTAATAATTAAATCTTTATTTTCAAAAATATCCTTTCTATCAATAAAAAATTTATGAGTACACAAATAGACAGCTTTTTTTTTTCTCTCTCTGGGCCTCGTCCCCCGCTCTTGTCCATTAGTTATGTGGTCATGGCTGAGAATACAAGTCGATAGAGTACTTATTCTCACTACTAAAAAATTGAGTTTTCGCAGCATATTTTTTAACCTTTTCCGGCAGTTATACCCGTCATTATTTTCAATGCAGCGGTTTTAGAACCGCTACATAACCGTTGTGTTTGCAATGCGCTGCAACGACATTCCGCAGCGGTTCGAAGACCGGCGGAAAAAATTTTTACGGAAAGCATATTTTGCGGTGGTTATAACACAAAGTTAGAATGTTCTGCTTTGTCTTCTAAAATATATAGAAAAATTGCCTAAAAGCTTTCTCTATTGGAGACGTGCATTGACACAACTTATAGTTGATTAAAGAATTACATGCATGATGAGAACGAGCTTTGATTAGCAGGCAAGAGATATATTTGCTAAGATTATAAAATTTCAATCCCTATCATTCACTGAAATAATATTTACAAATGTACCACTAAAATATAACAAAATAAATCTATGTAATTTTTGTTTCAATTTTCTTAATTTTTTTATTTAAAAAAAAATCATTCAGCCAACCTAGCATTTGAACCAGCCGTTTGGTCAAATTTGGCTTCTATTCCTTTAGCTTATAAATTCTATTCGTTACTCATTGCTAGTATTAATAGGGGCGGTTTGGTAGCACCTAGGATTTGATTTAGGTAGGATTTCATAAATCCTCTAAATTCGGATTTCATAAATCTTGAGGGGCCGAAATGCTGAAAACTATTTGGTAACATTCATAATAAATCTTATTAAATCATGTGTGACTGTTTGGCTATAGAGTGGATTTAACGAGCGGACTCTTTCTCTCGAGTCAATGGATTTTGTAAATCCGGCAAAAAAGAGTATTTTAGAAATCCAGGATTTAGCACAAAAAGGCGGAACTTTTCGTCTACGGCAGCTTTCATTTGTCGTGAGCTTTGGCTTTGAATTTTAGGCTGTTTGGCTGGATTTTGCTCAAATCTGGCTCAAATCTGGCGTAAATCCTGCTACCAAACAGGCCCATAGTTTGGATTGAATTTCTTTCGATACTTTTGTTGATGATATGGCTGCTAATTATTAACATATTTAGCATGTAATCTTGATATATTGGTTGGGAAATTTGGCTATCTACCAAAAGATATTGGGTTTGAGTTTTACGTATATATATGTTATATACTTATATGTGTGTGAATTTGTTTTAATTGGTCTAAATATTCTCCCACCGATTAGAGCTCATTATGTGTGTGAACAGTTTTGTGAAATGAAGTCTAAGGCTTCGTTTGAGACTGCTTTCTTATCATTTCTTAAGGCAACTTTATAATATAAAATTTTTAATTTTTATATTAAAAAGTTGTTTTTAAAAATAGTAAGAAAACCGTCTCAAATAAACCTAAGCGTCTTGCTTATGGAAAATTATTGCATCCGGTCACCGAACGCAGAGATAAGTCCGGATATTAATAAAATATTATTTTAAATTAAGCGCATCAAAAGCGCAGGTAAAGTGCAGGTAAAGCGTAGGTCAAAGTGCAGTCAAAAGCGCAGGTAAAGTGCAACTAAAGCGCAAGTCAAAAGCGCAGGTAATGTGGCAAATTTTTATTGGATGTCCGAACCTATTTTGCGCGTGACCGGATGCAATAATTTGCCCTTGCTTATTGCGTGAGAGGAGTCGTAGCATCATTTCCAACTTCTAAAGAATGTTGTAATTTTCTAATGCATTAAGCATGCATTTCATGATTTTTAATATGTAAAAACGATAGAAAGCATTGCATGCCGGCCTAATGATGTCGGATAGGAGAAGTTTACGTCTCTTCACCAACAGATGGAGACTTGTCAACGAAGGAAGAGCAGTTCATTCGTAGGGTGGGACTCTTCATATACTATATGATTAAAAAGAACAAAACCAATAATAGGAGAAAACAAACGATTTACTGAAAAGCTCTTTATTTATTATTTTTGACACATTTAACTTAGTAAACTTTTTTATTTATTTTTATTAATAATTATAAACATGAACATGAAGGAAAATAGATTAAGTAAAATATTGTGAGTTGATTTAAATGAGAAAAAAACTAATAGACTTTTGAGTCAATTAAGACAAACTCATGCGTTCATCATATAGATCAGAAATTCAAGACCTCTTAGTTGATAGCCAAAACTCTTAACAATATATCAAAATAGGTTATGTCATTAATTACTATTCATAAGTAACAAAAAATGAGGTATTACATTAGAAGATTATTATGCGTCACACATTGGAAGATGAATCATTTAGCTAAAAAATTAAATTTGGTACCACAAATAAAAAATGCCTCTTTGAACGAGGAGAAGTAAGTTGGGGTTAACAAGTTTAGCATGCTCATAATTAGAGTTGACTTAATAAGCTAGCTCATGGCTTCTTTTAGCAAACCTTAAAGACTTAAGTTTGACACCACTCAGCTTAGCCTTACATGAAAATCACTCCAAAGTTGGGTTTTAAGTATCCATGGATTAAAAGTTCTTCAATATGATGATCATGAAGATGATACAGTTTACGAGCCGTGCTAGTTTTTAATGATGACAAATGTTGCTGAAAAAGATAATATTTTTTAAGAGATAAATAGAAATTTAAAAAATATTGGTCAATATAAATACCGATGATCATTATCATCAATAATATTGTTGACATCAACGCATTCATTCACTTTCACTATCATCATCAACACAAAAGGTGTATACCAATTTATGTACCAAATTTCACAGTTGTTGATCTCCTCGGATATAAAGGTACTGATCAATCATATCACTAATGATTTATTGATGAAAACTTTAACATCAAAACGCTCCTCATATTTCTACCATGAAAGTCATATATCCCCCTAATTCATATCTATTATATGATATCAAACTTGAACAATTGCATTGAGGGTAATTATCTATAACTAATACAATGTTTAAGAGGTGGCTCCCATGGTGTAGCACTTTGTCATATATGGCACTAAGTTCTCATCTTCTAGGTGGTGTATCGATCTGATACAATTTGTAACAACCCAAATTATTAACTATCGAGATATTGTCCACTTTGGCCTAAGAGTCTCACAATTTTTTCATGTTAGTATTACTTCCCATGAGGTAACTCATCCAAAAAATTCTTTGGGATGAGCACACTTAATTACAGAGTTTTTAATAAAATTCTAACTTTTAAATCAAAATGCGTCTCTATGTTTAAGAGTTTAGCTTCTTTTTGTTTAAGGGGTTTCACACTTGGACCTTGGGCTAAACATCAAGTGAGCTCGAAACCTTGAAGAATCCAAGAGCTCCACAAAGGAACTACGATGAACAAATTGCCACCTTGATACTATTGTTGAGCATCTACCTGACCATCATCACCAGATCTCCGTTCAGCCATCACCATCAGGTATTCGTCTAACCTCTATTCTCCGCTGACTACGATCTCTTCGACTTTCGTCTCCCAACTACAACCCCTTCGAGCATAATTGTTCATCAAATACAGGCCTCATATCACCATCATCTACCAACTACGTTCCTCGGACCATTGTCGTCCTTCTACAATCTTTCTAACCTCTGTCGCCCGCCGGCTATAATCTCTTCGACCTCTACCCGCCTACTACGGTCCCTTTAAGCTCTGTCACCAGACAATTGTTCCTTCAACCTCCGTCATCCAACTATTGTCCATTCATCCTCCATTACCCGACTACAGTCCCTCCGACCTCTATTGCATGCTGATTATGGTCCCTCCGACGTTTATAGTTCGCTGGCAAGGGTCCCTTCGACCTCTATAGTCCATTGAATGTGGTCCCTCCGAAATCTATCACATGTTAAACTATGGTCTCTCAGACCTTTACCACTCGATAAGGGTCCCCTCGACCTCAGTCATCCAACTACGATTCTTTCGACATCCATCGTCTGACTATGGTTCCTCCGACCACCGTCTCTCGCTAAAAATGATCCCTTAAACTACTGTTGTCTGCTAACTACGATTCATTCGTCCACAAACTACTGTCACTCTGACTTCCGTTGCCCGACTACGATCATACTGGCCAAATGAAACAGGTCAACGCTCTCTTGTAGACAGCCCCCGTGTCATTAGATTTTTCAATTCCAACCATAGAGCAAGCTCTACATGATGCATATTTTTATGTTGTGTTATCATCGCCTTCGCCCGAGGAAGGACATCATTTTAATCAATAAAAAATACTAATTGAATCATTTTAAATGGGCGAGGTTCCATGATTTTGTACCATTTTATAATTTTAAAGTAAAAATTATGATGTCTCTTATGACTCTTGCACCCCTCTTCTCTTCTGTGTGTGTGCTTTATTTTCGTCAAAAATTAGTACGTTAAACTCTGACTTAATTTAGCCCAATCATTATAATTAGAGCAAACCTGATGATTTTTTTCCCCTCAACTTTTCAACCAAAAAGAAATCACACCTTTTAATCACGGCAGTTTGCAAAACCATAAGGCCAGCATTTTCAACTTGTATTGGTTTGACCGTTTGAGGGTGACCTGACATGGCAACTGGCAAGTATATCGACATAGACACATACTACGTGAAAGATTTGTATTACCAACAAATTATAGTTAAGCACGATAGAGCACGAATAAACTTCCTCAAACATAAACTACGATAAATAGTCAGCACCAATATTTCTTTAAGAATAGATAATCTGTCCGGGACAACTCAGCTTTCATAAATTTATTAGAAAAACTGCCAAAATGCTATTATAGCTCTCTCTCTCTCTCTCTCTCTCTCTCTCTCTCTCTTTCTCTCTCTCTCTCTCTCTCTCTCTCTCTCTCTCTCTTTCTCTCTCTCTTGATATGAAGCATTTTTTTAGCTATTTCAAAAAGAAAAAGCCTCACCAAAATAGATCTTAAATCTTCAACCTCCTATTGAGCGAGAGATCATTATGTGCGGTAAACGAATACGTCTGGAGACCAATTCTCTGGACTGGCCAATACTAATATTCAAATCTAGACATTATCCAGAATAAAAATAAATGAACAAAATAACAAACATTTTTTTTTTTACTAAAATAAAAAGGAAATGAATTTACCAGCCTCCAAAATATTCAGTAAATTCTGTAATCAGTATCCAAATATTCAAATCACTATAAAACTATTCTTCAAGCTATGTAACAAACAAAAGGAAGCAAAAAAGAAAAAAATCAAACAAAAAGTTAAAAACGATATATAAAGGGTGAAAAATAACTGCCCTTCAAAACATGAATATTCACAGCGTTTGCCACAACAACCGCTTCCGCCGTACGACGCGGTGCTTAAGAGGCGGCCGATGGCTGGTGAGCCGGAGCCGGCGGCGGGTTGGTTAAGGCATGAAAGTGAACCTTGGCAAAGAGGGCAGTGAAGGGACCTAATTTTCCTGGAGCCGAGGCAGCGCCGCCCGCCTCGCCGCCTTCGGTGGATTTGGAAGCGCTTTCGCAGGCGGCGCAGATGGAGAGAGTGGTGGCTGGAAGCTGATTATAAAAGGGATAAGTGGCTTTAAGAGTTCTTAGCTCAGATAGTTCTTTTTGGAGGCGACGGTTCTCCTCTGTTAACGCCTCGCAGCAACGCTTCAGGTATTCACAATCTACTTCGGTTTGTTTCAGCTTCGTCCTGCACGCCGAAATTGATTTATTTATTAATTGAATTAATTAAAAGCCACATTTATAAGATTTTTCTAATTTTATATACACTTATTGATCATGCATGCATGCAAAATATTCTTTATTTGTTTTCAATAATTTAAATAATTTACTGAGTTTAAATTATTTTTCTTCTCAATTAAACAGCTTTTTTTTTTGCAAATTATTTATTGCAAATTAAAAAAACGGTGAAACAATTATTTTTCATCTCATTAAATAAAAATTATGTGAGAATATCTGATATAAATTATATTAAAATAGGCTAAAAATGTTATATATATTTTTAGATCAATATAATATAAATTTTTATATGTAACATTAATTATAAATTAACATAATTATTTTTAATTTCATTATAATATAATTATATCAAAACCATTTGACATAATTGTTTTCATCGAAATAAATAAAAGAAAAAAATGAGCTTAATTTATTTTAAATTTTATATAATAGAAATTCTTATCATGTAGTATTAATTTAAATAAATTTTAACGGTTATGATTTTTACAGTTCAATGGGAAAAGATTAAGAAAAAAAAAATCTTATAATTTAAAAAATAAAGCTTCTCGGTGTGGTGGTGGTGGTTCTTATAATAATACCTTGCTCGGCGATTCTGAAACCAAACTTCCACCTGCCGTGGCCGGAGATTGAGCTGCTTTGCGAGGGCAGCTTTCTGCTTCTGAAACGTTAATCGACAAACGAACGAAAAAAAGGATGTTTTTTATTCACCACAATTACTAAGTTTTCATCTGGCATATAGTAATTATGAAGGAGGTAAGCTTACTGGTTTGAGGGTGCTGTGCTGCTTGAAGCTCTCTTCCAGGAAGGCGGACTGTTCCTTTGAGAGCCGAAGCTTCTTCCTTGCCCCGCCGTTCTCCTCCTCCTCGCTGAACCTAGACGACGACCTCTCCTCAGCCACCGCACCTCCTTGCTCGCCGCCGCCGCCGCCTGAAAAATTCATTCGGTCGGAGGACGACGGGCTGTTCGCCGACGGCATCAGGTTCACGTCCAATTCTTTCGCAGGAACCTCCAGACCCGCTTTTTAACATAATTAACAAATAAATAAAATCATTTCACCAATAACAAGTAATAAAAATATAATTTTTATTTTTTTTTATTTCTTACTATTCTCCATCTCTCGTGAATAGCCCGGCGGATGGTGGGCGGAAAGGAGGAGGTTAAGTAGCGCCGGCGAATCAACAGAACACCTTTCTTCTGCCTTTCTTCCCCTACGCACTTTTACGGCGTCTTTCTCACCTTCCGCTCTGCAAAAACCCAACTTTAGACCGGTGCTCGGTCTTCTGCCGCCGCCACCGACGAGGGCCTTCTTTAATGGTCTCGCCGGCGAAGTTCCAAGCCTCAGCTCCAACTCCATCTACGGCGCCGACGGAAAGAACAAAATAGGCAACAGAAAAAAGAAGTATTATGGGAAAGATAAGGGAAGCAGGTGAAGAAGTAGCCTGAATGGACCCTCCGGTTGAGGAAGATAAAGAGAGAAAGTGATCATTTAGGGAGAACCAAATGGGTTTGACCGACAAATCATATAATAGTACAGTACACGTGACTTGATAAAGGCAAGCAAAAGCCATTAAAAAACGGAGATCGCAATTATTAAGAATGATTTTTTTTTAATAAAAAACATATTCTTCAAGCAAATATATGATACTTAACTTTAAAAAATAAATATATATTTGTGATATTTTTTTTCAATTTATATGAATTATATAATATACATAAACAAAAAATTATAAAAATTTAAAATTACGAATTCGACACTAACATTAAATAAATAAGATGATAATAAGCTGACTTTTGAAAAATATTATTTGAAATTAAATAAATAAAATATTTGTTAACTGCTTTTTTTCTACAAATAAACAAAAGCTGATATTTCCTTTTGTTTAATTTAGGTAGCATAGGGGCATGATAGTAACATGTGTAAATAAAGAAATACTTTTTTATTTGAAATTATTATTATTATTATAGAATATTTTTGGACCATTGTGATTTTTTTTTAATGGATGGAAGCAAGGCATTAATGTTGGTCACCTGTGGCAATGATAGATGATGATAACTACTTATTGCATGCAAAGTGTGATTGCTTGGTGGGAGATTGGTAGACTAATTTTGGAGATTTTTTTTTAGTAAATTTTACTATTTAAGGGCAAGCTCATACACATCTCTCACATGGATGCACTCATGCATGTAGACCCATGAGCATGAGTTTGATGATATGACAAAAAAATAAATTCAATTAGTGATCTATTATTAACATTGTATACTATTAGAGATTATCAAATCAACTAAGATGATATCCAATTCTTCACTTTTGTGATAGAAAGAATTCCACTTGAGCTCCAAGTTTTCATGGCATGAAGAGTTTGGAGACGCTTCATTTTGTTTATCAATCAAGCTCGTCACCGGTAATTGACACCATCTCACCACCTCTATCGATTGAGAGTCAGCCTTGTTGTGGTTTGGGTAGGTTGATCTGAAGCTAAGGATGAGATTGTTTAGTAACTTTTAGTTAGGCAATTGATTCAATTTGATGTGATCATTATTGATAAGAAAGGAAACTTGAATATGATAATTATATAAAGACCACATTATCTCATTTAAAATATACCAATATGCCTAATTTCTCGTAATTTGTTCACAGTCTACATGGGGAGCTAGCACTCCAAATTTATAAGGAATTATGGAGTTTTACCAATTTTGAGACCTATCAAATGACCACTCAAGTGTTTATAGATCCATTAAACATTCACCAACCAATTTTACATTATGTCTACAATCAAGTCACATAAGAAAATCAACATTTTCTTGCTCAACCTAGGTCATTAAATGATGTTGATGCTCATCATCACCTAACAAATGGTGTTAGTTAATATTCAATTTTGACACCAACTATCTCATATCATTAATACAACCCTCAAATAATATCAATGCTTATAACCAACCTTTCTTAAGTAGAACAGTCAAGCTGATCGCCTCTCGATATTTTAGATCTCCTGCATTCAACATATGTTGATTGGTGATGTTCAACATTCATCTATTGGTCACCTTATCTCGCTTCCTATGAGAAAAGGACTAAGCCAACTCGCTCATGATATTTTATGTTCAATAATATTTGATGTCTTATAATAGCATATATCTAATATTTGTTGGCCATCGTAATTTGAAATATGCATGTCAAGTCACCAAATTTTCCTTCATATAAGGTGAACAATTAAGCTCGCCTTTTTTTTCCTAACATGTGCATTTACCACTGTTTGGTATCAATCAACAACATATGTCTAATGTCCTTCAATAATCGATGTTTAGCATGCAACTATTGGATTGATTGGTGTTATTCATATAAAATTGATAGAGTTAACCTTTTCCTAATGTCCAACTTTCAATGTTTATAGACAAAACATATTTAATGTTTGTTAATCATCAAAATTGAACGTCTTCTTTTTATATCTAATATCTTAAGGACAAAAACCAAGTTGACTGCCTTTCAATACTCAATGATTCCCTTCATCGACATCAACCATTCATTAACATCACACAACATACTCAATTAATTGATGTTCAAAGATGTATGGCTCTTAATATTTGTTGATGATAATGTCCCAATGTCAATCGTCACCCATCATCATCAACTGATATGAACTATCAAATCTTGGATGGCTGATATTTACGGTCCAACATCAACTAGCTGATATCAGATAAACAACATTTATCTATCAACTTTTAACTTAAGATAATAATATGACCCCTTCATCTACATAAGAAAATCATTAACAAATGTCACCCAACTTCCTTATTATATGTTTTCTAATATTTGAAGAAGAAGGTTTAAGAAGATTATTACTTATCAATCCAAATAAAAATAAAATATTATCAAAATTATTAAAATAAAAACTTATGATCATATATAATATAAAATTTAAAAAAAACACATAATTTAAAGGACCATATCATGATTTTCATGGCTACATAACGTAAAACCCTTCAAACCATACGATTTGATTGCCTAATATCCTGACCATAGATTATTACGTGTGGAGCCTGGATGGTGTCCAAACTCCAATAAAAATACGCCACATCATTTATATATAGTATGTTTATATATACATTATATACAAATTTATATAAAATGTGTATATAAATCTATACACATATTAATAATTTCTCTCCGGTGTCCGACTGTTTGGGTTATTACAATTAATGCGGGCCTGTCCATCATGCCTTGGACCATTTTCACAATTAAAGCTTCCCCCTGTAAATCATTAATGGCAGGCGAGCACTTCACGTTCATTAACGATACTACCTGCTAAGCCCAACCGTCAGACCCACAAAATCCCTGGCTTCATATGCGTTAGGGTTCCTATCGGCTATCACCTGGCTAACTGGCTTTAACACCAGGTGAGATCCATCCGCTCCAGTTCTGTCACGAATACCACCACCCATAGCCCTCCGATCCCCATCTAACGATCAAATGGCTTTTATAATGCATTACAAAGCAGAACCGCCACATCTTCTCATGGCAATTAATCTAGCTTCGGGTGAGATCAGTGGCAACGGTTGGCTTTTCATGGCGCGATTGTAGTTTTGGGGTCACGTGATTGGGGCGTGGAGCGAAAAAAAATATTCTGTGCTGAGTCTGGACAATGTCCAGAGACCAACAAAAATCCATCATGCATGTCATCTCAAAAGTGTACCGCGCATAATAACGAGCAAAATACTGATGCTCGATACCAAATGGTACCGGACGGTTCTCCCGTCTGGTATCCGCATAGAATAATCGTGCGGGTGTAGCCTGACAGGGACAGCTGTCCGGGTCAAGGGGGCAACTGCTCATTAACAGCAATCATGAGGATGGAAGAGTTGGCATTAAGGGGCTAGACCATAACGTGGACCCCAGCATAAATTATTTCCTATGGATTGATCCGTTAAGCCGGCTTGGCCCGCTTGTCACTGTCTACGGGCTCACAGCCCAATTAAATTGGGGGCGTTATATATATATATATATATATATATATATATATATATATATATATATATATATATATATATATATATATATATATATATAACCATTTATTTTGAAAGATTTATATGTAAACAAGATATTACTATAATAAAACAAAAATATTAATATATTTTTTAAAATTCAAAATAATCCAATTATTCAAATCAAATTTAATTTTATCATTATCAAAATTATATTTTTAACAAATGTATAATCAAAACGATCTTCTTATGTAGATGAACCCAACAAGATAAATAACATTTTAATTCAAATCTCAATAGATATAAGTCAAACACTCTAATATATATGAATTCAAATATAGATGGTCCTATTTTTACTGAATGATCTTAGGAAATCATTAATTTTGTAGGATATCTAAAAAAATACTAAATGATCAATATATCAACTATGATCGATTAATGGATGTCCTCATTTTCTTGTTCAAATAACCATAAAACATCCTCCAAAAATTACCTACAAATATGTCATGCTTTTACATGCTAAGGGGCTTTGAGAGATGATTTTGGTGAAGAGAACTTTGGAACTAAACATTTTTAAAATTCTAACCATCAACATCCTATATTAGTTATTGATCATTTTTTATATCCACTATCTCCACCATCAATAGGTGGTTGTCATGCCCAATAACAACTACACCAACTATCTACCACTATTAACATCCTCTTAGCATTGCTATCTAAATTCAACCAACTACTAAGTAAAATATGACATTAGCCTCCTGATCGTCCGATCCATCCTCTCTTAAGAAAAAAAATGATTGAATTTGATTATTTGATGTTGTTTGACCTATGACATTCTCAAATCAATAATTACAATAAGCATATTAATAATTGAAATCTAATGGTTGTTAATCACCAATGCCACATACCACTTTCTTGGTCCTCAACCTCCTCAATCCATCCCTCTTATGAAGAAATGGCAAGGCAAACTATCAATTGTTAGCCAAAATCCAATGCTCACAATTTATTTTAAGTTTGAGTGGACTTTTTTTTAGCATTTTAGACATCAAGAAAGTCTAAAATTTAGGATAAATTGTTCAATGTCAATATAAAAAAACTAAAAAATAAAGATATTTTTTATTACGATAACAGGAGAATTATGCATTATAAAATGTTAGGAAAAAAGAATTCATATATCAAAATGATCCAACCAAGAAGAAGGAAAAACTAGCAAAAAAATGTAAAAAAATAATCAAAATCATAGAAATCTGATTCCTAATCTTCCTGCTTTCTAATAAGTCATCATATAAACATCTCCAAGCTCGAATGTAATGTGCCCACTAAGGACATTTTATCTCATTTTAGTCAAAGATGATAATCTTCCCAGCAAAATTATAAGACTCTTAACACCCCTCTCTTATCAGATCAAGCACACCCAATTAGAGCATTCAATCTCATTTTTAGAGGAAGAACATAACATTATCTTATGGATTACAAATATCAAATACCTCCGCCTTCGATCCAATCCATCCACGAGGATTGTAAGCTTCCCTTTAATGGGATTTATGATCATCATAATAGAACTTCATGTACCTTCACTTAAAATCTAATTTATTTAATGAGATCAGTCACCTACTTTTTCGAAGGAAGATTGTAGCCTCGTCATATGGACTGCACAATTACTCAAAGTTATGCCTCATGAAATACATTGTTGGTCTCTTTTTAAAGTGAAAATCAAAGCCTAAAGAAAAAAAAAATTGTGAACTATGCTAAGCCCCTAAAGAGGGTTTATAAAATTTCAAGCAAGAAAATTTCATCTTCCTTTTTTTACTATTTTTTATTATTTTAATTACAATGAATCAATTACTTTCCATTTAAAAATATAAACATATAAATTTCTCAAAAAAGTTAATGCTTATATGATGTGTGTTAGTGTGAATCATTAGTCAATGCTGGACAAATAACTAATAACAGTCATCGATATCAATTAACAATTACTATCATGTGACAAATAATGATGGGTGTCGATTATTGATGGTTGGGAATTGCGATCGTTTAGCAAGCGAAGGCGATCGAGTTAGTTTCAATCGACAACTAATATTAGGTCTGAGACCTTTTTTTTTTTAAGAATCCCATATTCCTCTTGTTATGATTGTTATGATATGTAGAAAGAGTACTTATAAATTTTAAGGAGTGACTTTTCCTTTTTATTATTAAAATTTATCAAATCAATGCTCACAAATCGTGCAAATGAATCATTTCCCATTCATATTTGGCATATATAAATACACACACAAGCACTCATACGCTGCTCATACATATATAAATATATCTATATAATATGTTTATATGCATTTAAAGATACATGCACTATATGTTAGCTCGACCCTATCAAGGCATTACTCAATTCAAATATGATTCAAGTTACACTTGACTCATTAGTCAGCTCGTTGATCTGAGCCAAAAGGCAATCCGATTAGTTTAGGGATCTTCAATTTTCTAGCTAAACTTGCAACCGCATTCACTAGACATAGGAAATTTGTTTGGAAAAGCCATTGTGGGCTCCGAAAATTCGGCCCCGGCCTCCGCTCGCTGTTGCTTTTTCTTCGAGGAGAGTTTTAACACATTAAGTTCCGAGGTAAATTTTGGAAGGCAGAAGATATTGTAGATAAGACATTACCCAGAGATTTCACCCTTATTTTGTGAGGACTTTATGATCTGAGTTCTGATTTCCTTTATGCGCAAGCCCCTATAATTAATTACCCCTCCCGATCATGAGAGAGAACTTTCGATTAAGGCTAGCCGTCAATCATATACGTACAGATGCGTGCATCTGGCATATAATAGCAGCATGGGTTGAAGTTGAAATTTGAAGGGTTCGAAAATTTGATATTTAAAGTAGAAATTTCACCATCTTTCATCATTTGACCCATACAACATCCTTATATGTCACGTGCATACCTATAACATGCTCGTCGGGACCCCACTATCCGCTTTAAGTGCAAGATGACGAAATTTCCAATTCTAAATTTATAATCTTCAAACTTTTAAATACCTAAGCCCTATATATGCTGCTACTATATGTCATATAACATGTCCTCTACACGTATCTGATTGATGACTAGCCTTAATCGAAAGTCCTCTTTCGTTATCGGGAGGGATAATTAACTATACGGGCTTGCGCCTATAGGAAACCAGAACTCATATCATAAAGTCCTCACAAAATGGAGGTGAAATCTCTAGGTAGTGTCTTATCTGCAAACCCATCTATACCTTCCCAAAATTTACCTTGTAACTTAATCCATTAAAACTCTCCCGAAGAAAAGCAAAGTGGGCGGAGGCCGAGGCCGAATTTTCGGAGCCCACATATTATTTATATCATAACTCACGACGGCCATTTCCGCTGCAAAATCCGAAGCAAAAAAAAAATATCAAAAATTTTCGTAGCAAACCCACACTACCAAAAAATGAGGCTACTGCAGCACTATTTTGGACCTATACCAGCGGTTTTAACCCCTACTATTTTTCTTGCAGCGGTTTTAAACCGCTACATATCCGCTGCAATTGCAATACGCTGCAATGACATTCCGCAGCGGTTTAAGAACCGGCGGGGTAGACATGCCGACTTTAGCAGCGGTTTTCACTGCTGCAATGCTCCATAATAGTGCTGGTTAAAAAACGATATCTGGAACGTTGTGGCGGTTTTAACCGGTGCAAATCTGGAACTTTGCAGCGGTTAAAACCGCCACAAAGTTTCAGTTTTTTTTTTTAAACATACCAGCGGTTAAAACCGCCACAACGTTCCAGTTTTTTTTTTTTAAACGTACCAGCGGTTAAAACCGCCACAAAGTTCCAGTTTTTTTTTTTTTAAAAACGTACCTCGAATGTCCACCGAAAACACAATTGCAGCGTGACTCCTGGGAAGAATAATAACAAAAAAAATCTCATATGCATTCAATATACATAGGAGTAAATTTAGAATCTAGAGATAATTCTCCATCATGTAGGAGCATAAATGATGATGATCATCCACTCGTTTTGCAAACCTAACTTAAATTTTAGCATTATCTTGTATTTTTTTTTTATTCTTATAACGAATTGTCTGCTTTGTTCATTTGTATTAGAATATATTGTGACATTATTTTCTTAAGCCTAAATAGAACTTTATCATAAAGACCTGAACTAACAAAGGAGTGTTTGGGATGTGAAGGTATTTTACCCCTTTCCTCTTTTGAAAGTTATCTCAGACTTAGTTTCACTATAATTATGCACATATATTATCTTTATCTCCCTAATCTAAAGTTTGTTTTCTCTCATGTTTTTAGCATTTATTATTTAAGGAAGGTAGCACACCATACATATCCATATGACTAATAAAGTTGTCTCCTTAGGAACAATAACTGCTATATATGCTACATGTTCCCACTTTCTAATCATTCATCTTTGAATGATCTTTAAATCGTTTATTCATTCGGAACAATAACTGCTATATATGCTACATGTTCCCACTTTCTAATCCTTCAATATTTCGAAAAAACTCTATGAACCTGTTAGAAAATTTCCATACAGATTTTTTTTTTTTTTTTGTGGAGTTTTCCATGGAATGTTAATGCCAATTTAAATAGTCCACCTTTCTGTTTGTCTGTAAAGTGATAGAATTTTTTATTTTCATGTAGAATTAATGATTTCTATGTGTACTTTTAAGCATCCTAAATTATTGATTGCACATGGTTTCCATCTGCCTAAATAGCCGCATTTACTATTTTTTAACCTGTTCTTACACATCACTTGCATTTTGATTAGTTTTAGCTAACATTCTCTATTGTCAAATGTTTTTTTTTTTTTATTTTTTCCTGTAGTAGATAAGCTCCTTTTGCTCCAGCTATATAGTAAGAGAATTTGGCTGTGGTTTCTATTTGTGAGAGAACAGATTTAGGATTTATTTAAGATAGTTTTTTTATTGCTTTGTTAAATAATTTTTGTAATAAAAAACAACTATAAAAAGAAATAAAAAAGTTGTCCTAAATGAAGCCTTATTTAATTTAAATTGCTGAAGTAAGAAATTGCATAGAACTGATTAAATTCTTGAAATTCCTGCTAAGTGTCCGAAGACATCTTAGCCCTACATGTGAAGGGGAAGATGACACTTAAAGCATTTATTGTCAAAATATTTCAACTTCTATAGCACAATATTCTTGAGAGAACGCTCTCAAGAACCCTAATTCACGATCTTATTACACATTTGATGATATATGTTTTAGGATTTGTCAGATCCGTTGTAACTATGATCATTTCTTCAGCTAAAATAAGTAGAAGATAAATGAGAAGAAGAAGAAGACGAACAAGAAGAGGAGACTCACAATGAAGCCAACCGGATGAGTCGTAGCGTGAGGAGAATACCGCGCAAGAAGGAGAAAGAGGTCGGAGACGAACCCTCGAATGCTCCCTTGAGTCGCGCACAGGAAGGAGAAGAGCGAGCGGAATCGGACGAATCGCGAAGTTTACTTTGCGCGCGCTGGGAATTAGGGCAACTAGTGCGGGCCGGGTAAATAGTTAGGAATTGTTTGCATTTAAAACCGGTGCAATTCGCACCGGTTAAAACCGCTGCGAAAAGTAATTTTTGGAGGCGGTTTTAAAACCGCTTCAAGAAACCGATGCGAAAGATTCAACTTTTTAGTAGTGAATTAGCATCGGTTAAAACCGCTGCCTATACCATTCTATGGCAGCGGTTTTTCGACCGCTGCTAGTAAGTGCTGCGAAATCTACAGTATTTTGGTAGTGCCATCTCTATTTTCGACAAAAAATAATCCATCATAAAGTCTGCAGTTGAAGTCCACCACAAACCGCTAACTTTCCTATAAAATTTCTTGATGTAGGTCAAATATAGTACATTACTCTTTTAACTAGATTATCGGACGCCCACCACTTGTACGTAATTTAACCAAGATATTAATCAAGAACAGAACGCCTCATCATCTTAAGAACTTCTCATATGACAACATAATAATCGTTAGATGAAAATTCTCTTAATCCAACGATTAGAACAACATCTTTCACCTCTAATAGCTCATATATTGATGAACTTTCAAGCGGAATTTTAGAGTCATTGTGGATCAATTTTAAAGATCTACGAGCTTAAATCTCTCAGCTTGAAATGCTATATAAAGCGTAAAACTAAAGGTCTTTGATAATGATTTGGTGTGTGCTCATGGTAAAATAAAATTATGGTTTTAGGAATTTTGAGGATGCGCCTTAGCTGGTGCCTGCTTGAGGTCAAGAAGGACAATTGTTGTGGCTGATCTCCTTAATGTCTTTGACTTGCTCTCTTGATCAATGTCACAAGAAATATTGAACATGGGCCACCATATGAAACTTTAGATTGCCAGAAATGACTTGGAAATCGCCTCATGCGGCGTGTCACCGCGTTCGGTGTGTATTAGATTGTTTTAAAATATGTGCGGAGTTTAAGATTCTACCAAGCATAAGAAGAACCCAGAGTTGATAAAAATGGTCTAACTTTGCAATCATAATTAATCAAAGACAATTGATGGATCTAATCAAGTGTGAATGGACATTGATTTGTGCGATGTTTTGTAGTTTGGTGATATGATGAAGCCATAGAATATCTTTGGTTGATCGACTATAGCTCGAGTTATTAAGATTGCAAACTAAGAATGTACAATGGTCTTGATGGCTCTAATATATAGCATTCTACATTGTTATGAATTGATTTAGTTTTAGGTTATTTTATTTCTACTTGTTATCACATCAAATGTAGATCTCTACAAATAGAGGTCAGATGTGATGTATTAAATCGGAGGAAATTTTGAATAAAGTTTTATATTAGTTTTCCTCCTCCAAATTCTGCTCTCTTTCCTCTTCTCCCTCTCTCTCTCTTGCAAGAAAGCCAAGAAGAGCTCAAGATGCTCTCAAGACTCCTCACAATTTCCTAACAAATGGTATCAGAGTCTCGTTGAGGTGATCGGGGAAGGAGGAAAGTGTTCTTGAGGTGAATTAAGAAAGGGTTCGACAGATTCGTGTTTGCGGAAACGGACCTGTAGCTTCTGGTTCATAGAGCAAGAAGGTTTGCGTAGGTGAAGGCCGCATGGCTGGAGACTGCGTGTGGTTCTCTAGGGGTGTGGTGCAGGCAGACGTCGAGGTTCTTGAACAGGCAGGGTGGGGCATTCATGCAAGAAGAGAAAGAGGTCCGCATTGATTGAGACGGACACGACATCATGATGAATGAAAGCAGGATTTCATTGTTCTTGATTAATGATCGGTCAAGATCTTTGAGGTGGAGCATTCGGGTCAGATTACGGGTTGATCGGAGAAGAGGGGCATTAGATTTGGTGTGCCATAGTTGCGGAGACAAAATAGATAATCAAGAACCTCGGGGTGACAAGATGGGTGAGAACTTAGAATCTGAAGGGTGGATTGTGCGAGGTCGCAGGTCGGAGCACGCACAGTTGTTTGAGGCAGTCAGTCTGATTGCAACAAGCACAAGTTCTTGTGATAGAGCGGTTCTTTGTTTTTATTTGTAAAACTAAATCAAGGTGGAGATTGTTATGAATTGATTTAGTTCTAGGTTATTTTTATTTCTGCATGTTATCACATCAAAAGTAAATCTCTATAAATAGAGGTCAAATATGATATATTAAATTTGGGGAAATTTTGAATAAAGCTTTAAGCTAATTTTTCTCCTCCAAATTCTACTCTTTTCCCTCTTCTCCCTCTCTCTCTCTCTCTTGCAAGAAGGCCAAGACGAGCTCAAGAAGCTCTCAAGACTCCTCACAATTTCCTAACATACATAGTCATTTTAAAGAGCTATGGAATTAGTTTAGTTTGATGAAGCTTCCATGATTCCAATTGTGGGGCTAAGATCAATTTGAGTTAGCCAAGGATTGAGTGCTACCCAACTAGGCTTAGTTAGCAACCCAGGGGTTGGGAGCTAGCCAACTAGGCCTTGCTACCTAGGGTTGGCTTAGGTCCTAGGGACTAATGGCTCAATCAATCGAATACAGGTTAATTTGATCAATTAGTCAATTGGTTTATGTTTGGGTTAAGCAATGCAATATGATCATTATAGTTTTGGTTGATCTCATCTTGATTTGAGCTGATTTGTGTTTGGTGTAGTACATTAATTTTGATTTGAGCTTAATATCATCAAGAAATTTGGTTAAATTTTAATTAAATTTTGATTTCTAAGATACATTTTAAATTTCTAAAAAAGATGTAAAAGGTAATAGCTAAATATATAGAAGCGTTAAGATCTGTCTAGAAAGTAAAGTCATGAAAAAAAAACATTCTAAATGCTCACTATAGTAATCAAAGAGTCATGAAATAAATTGTAATTTTGAGTGAAGAAAATCTTCAGGAACCAAAACAATAAAGCAAAGAAACGTAGAAGAGAGTGCAAGAGTTTTAACTTCTAAGTAGCAAGAAATACAATTACACGCAATCGCTTAAGTCGAAGGCAAAGCAAAGATCGAACCTTTACAAAGCTCGGCAATATAAAGTGCCACTTAAGCCAACAAAGGCAAGTAAAGCACAATAATTCTTCTTTAGCGGCTTCTGAGTGCAAACAGAAGCCTACGAATAAAACTACTTTGGAGTTCTAACAGACTCAATCAGCCATGGTTCTTTCTGTTGTGTCAAGAGAGTCGGAGGAGGGATCATCTTCCTTTGTTAGTCCAGTTTTTGCCTCCAGATATGTGCAGGAACCTGTTCCTAGGTGAGCTCAAAACTTACCTACCTTGTTTTTATGTTCTCTTGATTCTATTTGAAGGCCGGCATGTTTGTTTGAAGTTTCTTAAGTTAGAATCATGTTTGTGGATATTTGATTGAATTTAGTTAAAACTTGATATTAATTTTAAGCTGCATAATTCTTTACAAAATTGACTACATATTTTTTGGAAAGTTGATGAGGATGGAGCATAATTTATCTTGAAAAATATTGAATCAAAATATCTTGATTAAATTTTTATCATAAAAAATTGACACGTGATAATCTTTTATGATGCTTGTTTGTTTAGTTATGAGAAAATGATCAAAATGATTCATTCACTCTTTACGAAAGATCAAAATGGTTCCAACAATATTAAAAAATCATTTGATCACTTAAGTTTTTAAAAATGAATCAAAATAGTCTTACAGTGGGATTATTTTTGTTTCTCGTAAGGAGTTGAGGAACCAAAATGATCTTTTAAATAGTTGTAGACAATTTTGATCTTTCATAAAAAGTCAAGATATCATTTTGATCATTTTCTCATTTAGTTGTATAAAAGTATCTTAATATATTATTATTATTTTATTCATTTCATGAAAACTTCATGCCATTTAAGTATAATAAAATTATCACATATTAATTTTTTAAGTTCATCCTGGATAGGGATACCCTTTCATTTTTCTTTCTTGCTACCCAAAATTTTCTATTTTATGAGAAAGCTATTTGCTTTGTTAAAAGACTACTGCAAGGTAAAAACAACCTGTTGACAAAAATATGAATAAATATATTACAAGATAAAATAATGTGCCTCCATTGGCAACAATTTAATAATAGACTCTCAAAAGTCCAATCTAAATCTACTGATTTATTATATTTTTATTATAAAAAATATGAACTTTTTCCTTAAATTGAAAACCCCACACTATAACATATTTTTCTTTTTGGAGGATGGCTAGTATGCACCACGCCACTCCTTTATTTGGTACCACGGCTTGGTACTGCTGACGTGGTGCATTTTAATTGGTCTCCAGATGGCATTCTTTGTCCGGCCTCCACACAGAATAATTTCTCGTGTAGGTGAGAGGGCCGGGAAGAAAGGACTTTTGATGTTTGATGCTTTTGCAGGTATACAATGCCAGAAAAATCAATGTCAAAGGATGCAGCTTACCAGCTAATTCATGATGAGCTACTGCTAGATAGCAGCCCAAGGCTGAATTTAGCCTCATTTGTAACCACATGGATGGAACCTGAATGTGATAAACTCATCATGGAAGGCATAAACAAAAATTACGCAGACATGGATGAGTATCCTGTCACAACTGAGCTCCAGGCAACAATATAATTTATATTATAATCAATTCTAAACCTTCTGCATCACAACCCATTGATTGATCTTTTTCCTTTTTCTTTTTTTTTTTGCTTATCAGAACCGTTGCGTGAATATTATTGCACGTTTGTTCAATGCACCAATTTTGAGCAAGGAGACAGCAGTTGGCGTAGGGACTGTTGGGTCCTCAGAGGCTATAATGCTCGCAGGATTAGCTTTCAAGAGAAGGTGGCAGCAGAAGAGGAAGGCTGAGGGGAAGCCCTTTGTTAAGCCGAATATTGTTACTGGAGCTAACGTACAGGTTGGAAGCTGTATGAGCTCAAGTTCTTCTGGTTTGGATTAGTTTCATATTTTAATTTGTTGGTATAGAAACACAAGTGAATATCCTTATTTACAGGGCGCTTAAATCTTTTGACTGGAAATAAATTTGGCAACATACTGTCTAACATATTGTATTATTAGATTTTAAAGCAAAATTCTAGTGGTTTATATTCAGTGGCGGATCTAGTCTTAATTTTTAGGGGACAAACTAATAATTAAAGTGTAGAGTTTTTTTTTTTCATAAATATCCTTACAATAAAAATTTGTTCTGAGGCCGCTGCCTCTCGACCCTTATTTGTTCATTGTTATACGCTTCGCATATATGTCGGGGTCCAAGGTGGCAGCGCCCCTGGCAGGGTTTGACTTGCGGGGGTCGCCCCCAGAACAAATTTTGGGTGTAAGGATATTTTTTTATTCTCTTTATCATTTCTCTTTGTATTTGGTTCATCGTTCTCTAACAAGAATATCTCTGCACAATGTGTTTCATTATGTTGGGGCAATTGCATAAAAATCATAGTATTTTAAAACTTTTAGGAGGGGCAATTGCCTAAAAATTCTTGTAATAAAGACTAAAAAATACATGAAGGGGGACAAATTGCTCCCCTTGGCTTAAGGTGGATCCGCACTTGTTTACATCAGTAGTACATTTGATGAAACTTAAAATATTTTGATGAAAAATACTTTTAGTTGGTCTTCGTTGTAAACTAAGATTCCCAAGTTCAGGAGTACGATAATTATTGTATCAGCCAAACTTTGCCATACTTTTATCCACATTACCTGATAATTTGAAACTTTATAAAAACAGGTGTGTTGGGAAAAGTTTGCAAGGTACTTTGAGGTGGAGCTCAAGGAAGTTACGCTGAGGGAGGGATTTTATGTCATGGATCCTGTGAAAGCCGTGGAGTTGGTGGATGAGAACACTATTTGTGTTGCCGCCATCTTGGGCTCTACACTAAATGGAGAGTTTGAAGATGTGAAGCTTCTTAATGAGCTCCTGATGCAGAAAAACAAAAGAACAGGGTATACAACATTTCCTAATTAAATCTATCAGTCTCAGAATTATGCAAAAGCAAACTGAAACCATGCAGTTTAAATTCTTAATAACTTAATAGAAAGCTACTTATTGAAAAGTTGAATTAGATAGATTATTTGGAAGAATTTTCTTATTCAAATCAATGGCAGGTGGGATACTCCCATACATGTTGATGCTGCAAGTGGTGGATTCATCGCGCCATTCTTATTTCCTGAACTTGAATGGGATTTCAGACTGCCATTAGTGAAAAGTATAAATGTAAGTGGACACAAATATGGCCTGGTATATGCTGGTATTGGATGGGTCATTTGGAGGAACAAAGAGGATTTGCCTGAAGAGCTCATCTTCCACATCAACTATCTTGGAGCTGATCAGCCCACCTTCACACTTAACTTTTCAAAAGGTTCTTGTTTTCACTTTTATTATTGTCGTAAGGAAATGTTGCTTGCAATTTATGATTTTTGTCTCTCTTTTGTTACATGATTATAACATCTAAAGTTTTAAGTTCTATCTTTTGTTCAGGATCCAGTCAAATTATTGCACAATACTACCAGTTCTTGCGTTTAGGATTTGAGGTAAACTTTATCAAATAAGATGTTAAACTTCAAAATTTTGAAAAATTATTAGGTCCAGACGCCGGATATAGAGATACGTCCGGACATCCACTTAAAAAATGCATTTTTTTGTGAGCTTTACCTGCGTTTTAGTTTTACTTTGACTGCTCTTTTGATGCGCTTTTTTACTGCGTTTTACCTGCACTTTATCTGCGCTTTGACTATTTGACTTGAAGTTCAATGGACATATTAAATATATAAAATAAAAAATAAATCCAAATGAATATCCACATGTCCACTTCACGTGTTAACATTTTATTGGAGTCTGGACGTATCTCTACGTCTGGTGTCCGGACCTAATAATTTTCCCAAAATTTGATCATATTATTAACTAATCCATCATCTGCAGGGTTACAGCAAAGTGATGCAGAATTGCATGGAGAGCGCTAGAATTCTGCGAGAGGGGTTGAAGAAGATGGGATGTTTTGAGATTATCTCTAAAGAGGAAGGTGTGCCTCTTGTGGCATTCTCAATCAAAGGCCAAAACAAGAGCTTGGCTTTCAAGTTATCAGACAACTTGCGACGATTTGGCTGGATTGTTCCAGCTTACACTCTACCAGCTCATGCTGAACATATCACAGTTCTTCGTGTTGTCGTGCGTGAAGATTTTGGTAGGCCAATGGTAGAGAAGTTCCTATCACATTTGGAGATTGGAATGAATGAAATTGACATCGCAGTGGATGTGCCAATCCCTCGAATCAGATTTACTGTAGAGCTTAGGCCTAGTCATGATGTGATAGATGGAGATGCTTGCGGTATTCCCAAAGCTGTGATTGTGAGTCAACAGGTAGAACATATTGAGAAGAACATACCTCTTCTGAGTGGGAAAACTAAGGGAGTTTGTTGAATGCTAGTTCAAATTTGCTCTTATATGGTGGGCAATGTGATGAAATAGAAGAATATGAATATTAAGAAGTGTTGCATTGTTAAATTTACATAGAAATGCTTCTTTGTGTTATTCTTTGAATCTTTCTTTCTTCTTTATCACAAACTAATGCTATAAAATAATATGGTGTCAAATTTTATGCATATAACTTTTGATTTGGAAAGCTTTTCAAATCCAAATCAACCTTGATTTGGAAGTTTTTGCTGGATCATTGATGTAATTGATTAGAGAGCTGATTATTTTACTAATTAGGTGATTTAATTGAGGATTTGATTGGGATTAGATCGGGAAGTTTTTTCTTTATTTTTTTCAACTCAAATATATAAATTGAGGGGCAAGGGATGTTGTAGATGCATGAGAGCAAGAGAGAGAGAGCCAATTATAATCATTCTTTTCTCTAGTATAGTGAAATCATCTTCTCTCCCTATGGGGCGTGGACATAGCCCATAGGCATCATCCACAGAACCACCAAAATCGGCATGTTCTTTGAGTTAATTGTGTTGTGTGATTTCTGGTGTGTTATCGTTGTATTTAAACCTGTAGAAAAACGTTAGAACAAGAAGAGAAAGGCTAAGAGATAAGTTACAGAATGCTTTATGTTTTTCTCGTTGAGTCATATTGCTACAGTAAGCAATATATATAACTCTCATCTAGAGAATAGTTAATGGTGAGATGAGAGTTAGTTATACAATAACGGTTGTGATTTGCATTGTAAAAGTGCTGCTACAAAATGCTGTAGTGGAGACCATTTCTGCTGAAGCAGACGGCGAGACAGGGTAGTGGACAGAGCATTTCAGTTCGGCTTATCATCCCCCCTCAAGATGACACTCTTGTCCATGAGTGTTAGCTTGTGACGCAGGTCTTGAAACCGTTTAATGGGTAACAGTTTAGTAAATATATCTGCTAGCTGATCCATGGAGTTGATATGATGAATAAATATTATTTTATTCTGAACACAATCCCGAATGAAGTGAAAATCGATCTCAATATGCTTCGTTCGAGCATGAAAAATAGGATTGTTGGCAAGTGTAATGGCGGATATGTTATCACAAAACAAAGAAATAGGATCATCAATAGGAATACCAAATTCCTGAAGGAGACATTTTAACCATATCAAATCTGCGGCAGCTGTAGCAAGTGACCGATACTCAGCCTCTGTGGAAGAACGAGCTACCATTTTTTGCTTTTTAACGTGCCAAGAGATAAGGTTGTTTCCAAGAAATACACAATAGCCCGTCGTAGATTTTCTATCAGTAGGATCACCTGCCCAATCAGAATCAGAGAATGCATGCAAATGAAGAGAACTCGGTTGAATGAGCACACCGTAAGCCAAGGTGGATTTAATGTAACGAAGAAGTCTCTTGAGCAAACTAAAATGCAGATTTAACGGCTTGTGCATGAATTGGCACAATTTGTTAACAATATAAGCAATGTCGGGTCTAGTGAGTGTTAAATACTGTAGCGATCCTACTAAGTGCTTGTAAAGTTCCGGATTTGAGTAGCTTGCAGTGCTGTCATCATCTGTAATGAGTTTGAGAGCCATAGGAGAAGCAAGTGGCTTACAGTTCGTCATACCAGAACGGTTCAGAATGGTAGTAGCATAAAGTTCTTGGCTTAAATGCAAACCATTTGAAGTTGTAGTAACACTAATGCCCAGAAATTGATTAATAGAGCCCAGATTTTTTAACTGAAATCTATTATGAAGATCATCTAATAGGGAATTAATTAGAGCCTCATCACTGCTAGTTAACAAGATGTCATCTACATAAATCAAAATATAGAGAACTTTACTGCCATTTTGATAAATCAATAATGAGGGATCGGCCGTGCTGGTCTTAAAACCAAATTTCAGTAAATGAGTTGAAAACGTGGCAAACCATTGCCTAGGAGATTGTTTGAGACCATAAATAGACTTCTTTAGGAGGCAAACATAATCTGGATGAACAGGGTCAACAAAACCAGGAGGCTGTGACATATAGACGATATCTGTCACGACCCGACCCGACCCGAGACGGATCCCGTTCGCACCGGGCCGCGACAAAAAAATCTAACCAGGATCTGGCTTTGGAATTTGCTTCAGAACTGATTCTTCCAAACATTTTAAACAAAACAGACAAACACAGAGCTACTAAAAACATCAAATGCAGCGGAACAAAGGATTTATCTTTTTCTTTTCTTTTCCTCAAAACAATCATCTACAACTACAAACAATGGCTCAGACAGAAAGAAACAGTGCAGAAGAGCCATGTCTGTACAAAAAGCAAAAGGATAAACCAATACCTACAGATCGGACTCTAAACTCTAGTCCAAGACCTCCTTCCCTTTCCCAGAACCTGAAAACCACCAGAAAACAAGGGTGAGCTCAACAGCTCAGCAAAGCGACAAAACTCCAATCTATACTTTCAGAATCCAAATCCAATCAGAAATCAGAACAGAATCGAACAGATATCGGAATCTTTGTACAGAAATCAGAATCGGACAGTTCATAACAAAACAGATCAAATCAAAACAGATACTGACATCTCAAATCAGAATCAGATCAGAACTGTTCAGAAATCAGAAACCGTATCAAATCAGATATCAGATATCAGATATATAATTAATAGCTAAATTCCCTGACACTGACTGAATCTCATAGGATCCAGGCCCCTTATGTCTCCCTTTGTGCTCACGGTACCAGATTAGATGTGCATATAGCACCAGAATACATATATAGTGCTTATAGCACATAAACATATTTCCTCATGGTTGTGAAAACCGGATCGGACAACGAACCGGAAGAGGGAGAGGTTCACGGTTTGACCGGTCGAACCGGGGTCGAACCGGATGACGTAATAAATAATAATATTATTAAAAATAAATAAAATAAAAATTATATAATATAAGTATATGAGCATTTAATAATATTTATAAAATTTTATACATATAAATATAAATACTTAATATAATATATAAATTTATAATAAAAAAATGTATGATCACTAATATAATATAAATAATTAAATATATGATCATTTAATAATATTTATAAATTTAAATATATATATATATAATGCAAAATTATAAATATAAATATCATTTAAAAATAATATATTTATATATTTATAATTAAATATATTTATACAAATAATATTTAATATAATATATTAATTTATAATATTAATATTTTATAATATAAGTATTATAATATATATTATAGCAAATTTATAATACATATTATCTAAATTTATAGCCCAACTAAGAAAAAAATTGAAGCCCAAATAAGTCCAAATTCACATTCTAAACTACTCATGCAAGTTTTTTAGTCCCACATCATAGGGGAAGTTTGAGGATGTTTCCTTGAACCCTATATAAGGTGAGAAGTACACTCCTCTTACAAAATAATTTATGTGAGATATTTAAAATAACTTGCATGTATTATGATGAAATTGATAAAATTATTTTTTAAAAGTTTAAAAAAATTTAGTAAACTAAAATATATTTTTAAAATTTTAATTAAAACAAAATAAAATGTTTTTATGAACCGGCCGGTTCTTTCCAAACCGGACCGGTTCAACGGTTGAACCGCCGGTTCAATCCGGTTTGATCCGGTTCGATGCAGAGCCGGTTTTGAAGCCTGATCGGACCGACCACCTGACCGATTCACGGTTGAACCTGTTGAACCGGCCGGTCCGGTCCGATTTTCAAAATAGTGTATTTCCTCGGATCCGGAACAGAACATATATCATATTGAGCTCATTTCAGATTTCCCATACATTAACTGAATCTCATAGGATCCATGCTCCTTATAACTCCCTTTATATCTCATATACAGATAGCATATCAAATCAGAAGAATTTCTGGATAAATTAGAAATTACCCAAAAATCGGGCAGCATAACGACAGCGTATGAAATTTACACAATTTTTTCCTGAAAATCACAAAACACCAAATTCGTACATAATGTAGATAACAACATTTCAGAACATTTATTCTATTGTCATAGCATTTAATATTCACACAGAAAAATACAGGTGAAATAAAACTCCGCCAAATCAAAACAGTCCGGACAAAAATCTCCAAAATATACTCAAAATGTGCACACCCGGCACAGCAACAATATACAGAAAGTTACGCGGTAAAAACTAAACCAGTCGGAAAATACGGACAAAATTCGTTAACAAAAACAAAATCCTGACAGAAAAAACCGCCAACAGCGACGGTTTTGAAAATTGAGAAAGTCGGATAGTGCCTTACCTTGCGTACAGCAAAATCCTTAACAGTCTCGTCGATCGAAAATGGATCCGCAGCTTCCCGAAATCAACTTTTCCTTTTTCTTCTTTCTCTTTTTCTCGGATCAGAAATCGGATATTTTATAAAAATTTTCTCTCTCTTCAAAAGGACTGATTTCCCTTAAGTAATATTCAGATCGGCCCGGCCGATCGTCTCGATCGTCCTGGACGATCAGACCAATATCACATCGTCCTGGCCGATTTCTCAGGACGATAATAACTGTTCATAAGCAATCAAAACCTCTGCTCTCTGACTTTTGCCATCCACTGATCGTCCTGGGACGATACCTCGATCGTCCTGGACGATCAGACCATTTTCACAGGAGGATCGTCCTGGACGATCAGACCATTTTCACATCGTCCTGGGACGA
Organism: Dendrobium huoshanense; assembly: GCA_016618105.1. Taxonomy (NCBI): domain Eukaryota; kingdom Viridiplantae; phylum Streptophyta; class Magnoliopsida; order Asparagales; family Orchidaceae; genus Dendrobium; species Dendrobium huoshanense. Next base: position 11,366,449 of record CM028343.1, on the reverse strand, counting down.
TTTCTCAGGACGATAATTAATTTCCTTGGATGAAAAAATCTCCTATTCTCTGACTTGTGCCGTGAACTGATCGGCCTGGGACGATGACCCTATCGGCCTGGCCGATCCCTACAGGAAATTTTTCCTGGAGCTTCAGAACAGAATCTGGAACAAATTTCACCAGATCGTCCCAGGACGATCCCAGATCGGCCTGGACGATCCTGGAGCAAAACAGAACTTCACAATCTGCCCAACTTTGAAAAAATGTCGTCCTCGACATTGTCCAATCCAAACTCAGTCAAAACAAGTACGGGTATGACCGTCTCATATCAGACTCCTTCTCCCACGTGGCTTCCCGTGCAGTACGGCGCTTCCACTGGACTTTAACCATCGGAATTTGTTTACTTCTTAACTTTCGGACGTCGTACGCCAAAATCAACTCTGGCTCTTCCTTGTATGCCAGATTCTCCTGAATCTCAACCTCATCAGCAGACAACCTCTTGTCAGAGTCAGATACTCACTTCCTCAAAGTGGATACGTGAAACACGTTATGCACGTTAGGCATATAATCAGAAAGTAACAGTCTGTAAGCAGATTTTCCAATCCTTTCCAGGATTTCAAAAGGTCCAACATACCTCGGACTAAGCTTGCTCACCTGGCCAAATCTGCTCACACCCTTCATCGGACTGACTTTGACATATACAAAGTCACCAACTTGAAACTCTATAACCCTGTGCTTCTGATTGTAATACTTCTGCTGACGGTCCTGAGCCGCTTTCAACCTTTCTTTAATCAAACTGATCTTCTGAGCAGTTTCCTCAGTAAAAGTAGCCCCCAAAGCCTGTCTATCTCCGACCTCCGTTATAGTCAAAGGAGTACGGCACTTCCTGCCATACAGAGCCTCGTACGGTGCCATACCGATACTGGACTTGAAACTGTTGTTATAAGCAAACTCAACCAAAGGGATATGATCTTCCCAGCTTCTGCCAAAGTCCAAAACACAAAGCCTCAACAGATCTTCCAGTACCTGAATAGTCCTCTCAGACTGTCCGTCGGTCTGAGGATGAAAAGCTGTACTGAAATGCAGTTTTGTACCCAAGCCTTGCTGAATGCCTTTCCAAAGTCTGAAAGTAAAGCGTCCATCTCGATCAGATACAATCACGCGAGGCACACCGTGCAATCTGACTATCTCCTTCACATAAACCTGTGCCAAGCGATCAACTGAATCCGTCTGTCTGATCAGAAGAAAATGGGCGGACTTCGTCAATCGATCTACAACCACCCAAATAGCGTCGTGTCCTTGCCTGGATCGAGGAAAACCCATTGCAAAGTCCATCGTCACCTCCTCCCATTTCCACTCAGGGATAGGCAACGACTGCAACAGTCCACCTGATCGCTGATGCTCTGCCTTCACCAACTGACAGGCCTCGCATCTTGACACAAGCTCAACTACGTCCTTTTTCATTCCAGGCCACCAGAACAAAAGTTTCATGTCAGCATACATCTTATTACCACCTGGATGTACAGTGTAGCCTGAATGATGAGATTCATACAGAATCTCCTGCCTCAAATCTCCAGACACAGGTACCCACAACCTGTTCTTGTAGAAAATAGCACCAGAATCAGAAATTCAAAGTTCCGGTCTCTTACCAGATCCAATCTGATCAATCAACTTCGAATAGTCCGAATCTGACTTCTAGGCTTCTTGAATCCTTGTCTCCAAAGAAGACTGAATGCTTATCTGAGCCAAATCTAAACCACTGGAGAAAATCACCTCCAACTACAATCGCTCCATATCACGAATCAGAAAATCATCAAAAGTAAGCTGAATACCTGATAATCCAGAAGACTTCCTGCTCAGAGCGTCTGCTACCACATTCGCTTTCCCAGGCTGGTACTGAATAGTCAAATCATAGTCCTTGATCAACTCGAGCCACCTTCTCTGTCTCAGATTCAGATCTTTCTGAGTAAAAATGTACTTCATGCTCTTATGATTAGTAAAGATCTCACATCTGACGCCATACAGATAATGACGCCAAATCTTCAAAGTAAATACCACTGCAGCTAACTCCAAATCATGTGTCGGGTAATTCTTCTCATGTGGTTTCAACTGTCTAGATGCATAAGCAATTACCTGACCATGCTGCATCAGGACACATCCCAGTCCTTTTAGTGAAGCATCACTGAACACTTGAAATCCTTCCGTACCTGACGGAAGTGCTAACACTGGAGCTGAAGTCAGACAATCCTTCAATCTCTGAAAACCAGCTTCACACTCCGGTGTCCAAACAAAAGGTACTGACTTCTGCATCAGTCTCGTCAGAGGCGTCGAAATCTGTGAAAATCTCTTTATAAATTTCCTGTAATATCTGGCCATGCCCAAGAAACTACGTACCTCAAATACCGTAGTCGGCCTTGGCCAATCAGCAACTGTCTGAATCTTCTGGGGATCTATAGAAATACCTTCTCCGCTAATCACATGCCCCAGAAATGAAATATTCTTCAACTAGAATTCACACTTGGAGAACTTGGTATACAGTTGATGCCTCCTCAAAGTCTCCAACACAATACTCAAATGTCTGGCATGATCATCCTCAGATGCAGAGTATACCAGAATATCGTTAATGAAGACGATCACGAACTGATCCAAATACTCCCTGAATACTCGGTTCATCAGATCCATGAAAATAGCGGGCGCATTGGTTACCCCAAAAGGCATAACCAAGAACTCATAGTGCCCGTACCGAGTACTGAAAGCTGTCTTCACCACATCAGCTTCCTTCACCTTTACCTGATAATATCCTGATCTCAAATCAATCTTCGAAAATACCGAAGATCCGGAAAGCTGATCAAACAAATCATCAATCCGAGGCAAAGGATACTTGTTCTTGATCGTGACCTTGTTCAAGTCTCTGTAATCAATACACATACGGAGTGTACCGTCCTTCTTATTCACAAACAGAACAGGTGCTGTCACGACCCAATCCGAGACGAGACAGATCCCGTTCGCACCGGGCTATGACGGAGAAGCTAACCAGGATCTAGCTTTAGAGTTTGGTTCGGAACTGAATCTTCCAAATATTTTAAATAAAACAGACAAACACAGAGCTACTAAAAACATCTAATGCAGCTGAACAAAACATCTATCTTTTCTTCATTCTTTTCCTCAAAACAATCATCTACAAATACAGTACATGGCTTTTAGACAGAAAGAAAGACAGAACAGAAAAAGCCATGACTGTACAAAAATCAAAATGTACAAAACAATACCTATACTGATCAGACTCTGAAATCTATTCCTGGACTTCCTTCCCTTTCCCAGAACCTGAAAACCACCAGAAAGCAAGGGTGAGCTCAACAGCTCAGCAAAGCAACAAACCTCCAATCAAAATCCTCAGAATCTCAAAACCAACACATCAGACAAATCCGTATAGAAATTAGAACGGAATCGGACAGATATCAAATCAAACAGAACTGTACGGAAACAGAAGTCGTATCAAATCAGAAACAGAACTGATCAGACATATCAGACCAACAGAATCAGAATCGTACAGATCAAATTGGAACAGAACAAAATCGTATCAGAATCATATCATATCAGATATCAGATAATTAATTAATAGCTAAATTCCCTGACACTGACTGAATCTCATAGGATTCAGGCCCCTTATGCCTCCCTTTGTGCTCACAGCACCAGAACAGATGTGCTTATAGCACCAGAATACATAAATAGTGCATATAACACCTAAACAGATTTCCTCGGATCCGGAACAGAACAGATATCAGATTTCAGATTGAGCTCATTTCAGAATTCCCAGACACTAACTGAATCTCATAGGATCCATGCCCCTTATAACTCCCTTTTTATAGCATATACAGATAGCATATCAAATCAGAAGAATTTCGGACAAATCAGAAATTACCCAAAAATCGGGCAGCACAACGGCAGTATACAGAATTTACACAATTTTCCTGAAAATCAAAATTCACCAAATTCGCACAGAATATAGATATCAACATTTCAGAACATTTATTCTACTGCACAGAAAATTTCCAAGTTCACAGAAAAATCCAGTCGACTAAAAACACAGTCGAATCAAAAATACCCGGACAAAAATCTTCAGAAAATATCCAAAATGTGCACACTCGGCACATCAACGATATACAGAAACTTACGCGGTAAAAACTGAACCAATCAAAAGATACGGACGAAAATCACGAACAAAAATCAATTCCGGACAGATAATACCGCCAAACACGACGGTTCTGAAAATTGAGAAAGGTGGAATGTGCCTTACCTCGTGCACAGCAATTTCCTCAACAATCTCTTCGAACGAAAACGGCTCCGCGACTTCCCGAAATCAACTTTTTCTTTTTCTTCTTTGATTTTCTCTCTCCTCAGAAAAATCATATATTTTATAAAAAATTTTCTCTCTCTTCAACTGAGCTGAATTCCCTTAAATCGTCTTCAGATCGGCCTGGCCGATCGCCAGATCGTCTTGGACGATCAGACCAATTTGATCGTCCTGGACAGCTCACAGGGCGATGATCCGGCCGATACTTGTAAACAGTGCAATCGGCCTGGCCGATGTCCTCAATCGGCCTGGACGATGCCTACAGGAAATCACCTGGAACACTTCTGGGCAAATTCTGGAGCTCTTTCTCACCTAATCGTCCCAGGACGATCCCAGATCGTCCTGGACGATCCTGGAGCAGATCGTAATATTACAGGTGCTCCCCAGGGAGAAACACTAGGACGGACAAAGCCTCTGTCAACTAACTCTTGAAGCTGAACTTTCAACTCAGAAAGTTCTTTTGGTGCCATCATGTACGGAGCTTTTGATATCGGAGCGGTACCCGGAAAAATATTAATAGAGAACTCCACGTCTCTATCCGGAGGTAAACCAACCAACTCCTCAGGAAAAACATCAGCAAACTCCCGTACCACTGGGATCTCAGAAACAGAACAAACCTTTAGGTTCAGATCCCGCACCGAAGTCAAAAATACCGGACATCCCTTCTTCCACATCCTGCTTACCTTTAATACAGAAATCAGATTGGAGAGAATACCTCGTAAGCCCTGAAATACACATCGCTCTCCAGCCATAAGCAAACTCACTTGCTTCTTCAGACAATCAATCTGAGCCTCATACTGACTCAGCCAATCCATGCCCATAATCACATCATACGATGAAATCGGTAAAACCATTGAATCCCAATGTAAAGTCTCAAAATATCGCTCAGACAAAAAAGAATGACTAGCTCCAGAGTCAAACAAAACACGACAGGGCTGATCAGAAATATAAACCGTACATGTCACAACATCGGGAGCATCTCGAGCCTCCTGCTGACTCAAGCTGTAGACTCGGGGCTGAACTGGGACAGGAGCTGAAGCAACAGAACTACTGGGCTCCCTCTGACCAGTAGGTGGTCTCCGTGGTGCAGAGCTAGATCCACCACCTCTGCCAGCAAATCCCTCAGGGCGTGGAGGAACAATCTTCGGTCTCCCTGCTGCTGAACCGGCAGGTCTGACAAAGCCTTCAGATCGGAACTCAGAACGCCGATCAAATCCCATCTGTGGACACTCTGTAATCCGATATCCTGGCTGACCACATCGGAAGCACAGACCAGCCATCCTGTAGCACTGGCCAAAGTGTCGTCGTCCATAGTTCTGGCACACAGGTGCCATACTGACTGATCCAGAACTCGTCGTACTGGTAGCAGTTCCAAACGACCCTCCGCTCCTCCTGGAATCTCCAGATCCTGAGCCAAAAATAAATCTCCTCTTCCCAGAGGAACCACTGCTAGAAGCCTCACCTCCAAATCTCTTCCTACTCACAGTCTATTGCTGCTGAGTAGCCATCAGGTCGTTTTCTATCAGTCGAGCTCGCTCCACAAGCTCAGAGAAGTCAGTGATCTGAAACGGTATCAGGGGCTGCCTCAAAGTATCTCGTAATCCCCTCAGAAATCTGTAGCACCTTTCAGCAAAAGTGCTAACCAGCTGCGGAGCGTACCTGGCTAATGCAGTAAACTCAGCCTCGTACTGCATCACCGTCTTGCTCCCCTAAACAAGTCTCAAAAAAGTCTCCTGCATCTGCTGTCGTGCAGAAGGGGGAACGAACCAATCCCGAAACACCTCAGTGAACTCTTCCCAAGTGATCAAAGAGTTCAGTCGGTCCTGGAACTTGGCCTCCTGCTGGCCAACCCACCAGTGCTCAGCCTCTCCATCCAGCAGAAACACTGCTAACGGAACCTTCCTATCCGCAGGACACTGCATCCCGTCAAAGGTCTTCTCCAACCTCCTCAGCCACTCCTCAGCAGCTCTGGGCTCAACAGCGCCCTCAAATCTCGGAGGTTTCAACCTTAGAAATAACTACAAATGTCTGTCAAGATCATCAGATCGGACGGTAGAAGCTCTACTCTGAGTCTCGCTCATCATCTGAGTAACAAGTGTAGCAAACTGTGAAAGCGTGTCAGCACCGACCAGTGGGGCTGTACTCCCCACTGGTGCTGCCTGACTAGAACTCTGCCCGTCTGTCATGTCTGGGTTTGACTGATCCATACAGAAAAATCCAGAAAATCCGGAAAACTATCACAAAAATAACACAATAAAAAGCCAAACAAACCAAAACTACTCCAGACAGACTCACTACCGATCACTTCCTATAGCTCTGTCGTACACAATCCAAATTCCAAAACCATTGCTCTGATACCACTCAAGTTGTCACGACCCGACCCGACCCGAGACGGATCCCGTTCGCATCGGGCCGCGACAAAAAAATCTAACCAGGATCTGGCTTTGGAATTTGCTTCAGAACTGATTCTTTCAAACATTTTAAACAAAACAGACAAACACAGAGCTACTAAAAATATCAAATGCAGCGGAACAAAGGATTTATCTTTTTCTTTTCTTTTCCTCAAAACAATCATCTACAACTACAAACAATGGCTCAGACAGAAAGAAACAGTGCAGAAGAGCCATGTCTGTACAAAAAGCAAAAGGACAAACCAATACCTACAGATCGGACTCTGAACTCTAGTCCAAGACCTCCTTCCCTTTCCCAGAATCTAAAAACCATCAGAAAGCAAGGGTGAGCTCAACAGGTCAGCAAAGCGACAAAACTCCAATCTAAACTTTCAGAATCCAAATCCAATCAGAAATCAGAACAGAATCGAATAGATATCGGAATCTTTGTACAGAAATCAGAATCGGACAGTTCATAACAAAACAGATCAAATCAGAACAGATACTGACATCTCAAATCAGAATCAAATCAGAACTGTTCAGAAATCAGAAATCGTATCAAATCAGATATCAGATATCAGATATATAATTAATAGCTAAATTCCCTGACATTGACTGAATCTCATAGGATCTAGGCCCCTTATGCCTCCCTTTGTGCTCACGGTACCAGAACTGATGTGCATATAGCAGCAGAATACATATATAGTGCTTATAGCACCTAAACATATTTCCTCGGATCCGGAATAGAACATATATCATATTGAGCTCATTTCAGATTTCCCAGACACTAACTGAATCTCATAGGATCCAGGCCCCTTATAACTCCCTTTATATCTCATATACATATAGCATATCAAATCATAAGAATTTCCGGACAATTTAGAAATTACCCAAAAATCGGGCAGCATAACGGCAGCGTATGAAATTTACACAATTTTTTCCTGAAAATCATAAAACACCAAATTCGTACAGAATGTAGATAACAACATTTCAGAACATTTATTCTATTGCCACAGCATTTAATATTCACACAGAAAAATACAGGTGAAATAAAATTCCGCCAAATCAAAATAGTCCAGAAAAAAATCTCCAAAATATACTCAAAATGTGCACACCCGGCACAGCAACAATATACAGAAAGTTACGCGGTAAAAACTAAACCAGTCGGAAAATACGGACGAAATTTGTTAACAAAAACAAAATCCGGACAGAAAATACCGCCAACAGCGACGGTTCTGAAAATTGAGAAAGTCGGATTGTGCCTTACCTTGCGTACAGCAAAATCCTCAACAGTCTCGTCGATCGAAAACGGATCCGCGGCTTCCCGAAATCAACTTTTTCTTTTTCTTCTTTTTCTCTTTTTCTCGGATCAGAAATCGGATATTTTATAAAAAATTTCTCTCTCTTCAAAAGGACTGATTTCCCTTAAGTAATACTCAGATCAGCCCGGCCGATCGTCTCGATCGTCCTGGACGATCAGACCAATATCACATCGTCCTGGCCGATTTCTCAGGACGATAATAACTGTTCATAAGTGATCAAAACCTCTGCTCTCTGACTTTTGCCATCCACTGATCGTTCTGGGATGATGCCTCGATCGTCCTGGACGATCAGACCATTTTCACATGGTCCTGGGACGATTTCTCAGGACGATAATTAATTTTCTTGGACGAAAAAATCTCCTATTCTCTGACTTGTGTCGTGAACTGATCGGCCTGAGACGATGACACTATCGACCTGGCCGATCCCTACAGGAAATTTTTCCTGGAGCTTTAGAACAGAATCTGGAACAAATTTCACCAGATCGTCCCAGGACGATCCCAGATCGGCCTGGACGATCCTGGAGCAAAACAGAACTTCACAATATCATTGAGATCACAATGTAAAAAGGCATTTGAGACATCCAATTGAAGTATTTTCCACTGATGAGTGACAGCAACGGTAAGGAGAATTCTTATGGTGGAAAACTTAGCAACTGGACTGAAAGTCTCAAAATAATCTAAGCCATATTCTTGCTTAAAACCTTGAGCAACCAATCTTGCTTTATGTCGAGCAATGGAACCGTTGCTGTTATATTTGATTTTATAAATCCATTTACAACCAAGTACATTTTGGGATGGAGACGGAGGCACTAGGATCCATGTGCGTTGATGTTGTAGAGCATCAAACTCTGTAGACATAGCTTGGCGCCAAATAACTTGTTTGGAAGCTTGAGAATAACAAGTCGGAACCGGAGTGTGGAGAATATGAGACATGCTAATAATTTGCTTTGGTTTCAAATTTCCTGTCTTGGATCTTGTAAGCATAGGATGAGGAGGAGGATTTTGTGAAACGTTTTCTGTAGAAGTTGTAGAATATGTTTGAAGAGGTAGAGAATAAGAATTGGAAGATGGTTCTTCCGAAATTGATGGTTGTAATGTGATAATAGGAGAAGCAGGCGACAAATTGGACATGGAAGAGTTTGTAGTGGAAGCAGAAACTGTAGGAGAAGATGCCGAATGAGGTATTGTAAGAGGTACCAAAGTGAGAGGTGGTTGAAATGAGGAGGTATTGTTTGGAGTAGTAGAAGTAGAAGTGATGTTAGTAGTAGTGTGAAAGGAAAAAACATTTTCAAAAAAATTTAACATGGTGAGAGATGATAATTTTATGAGTAGAAATATTGTAGCATTTATATCCTTTAGAATTTGGTGCATAGCCAAGGAAAACACAAGGAGATGATTTGGGATTAAATTTGTTGTGAGAAAGTTGAGGTAACCAAAGATAGCATAAGCAACCAACTGTTCTTTGTTGACCTCGATTTTGCCCAGACCCGGGCCTGGAGGGTTGACTTGGTCAAATTGACCGAGTCAGACCCCAAAACCCTCTCCAATAGGTTCAATGGGATAACCTGAGTCTGTTGAGCCCAGACCTAGACTTTGAGTCAACCTGGTTGACCAAGTCAACCAGGGTTGACCTAAATCGACCCAAACACCTCCTATTGAGCAAAAATTAATTTCAGAGCTCTTCGGGCTCATTTCTCTCCTCCAATAGACTCAGTAGGTTAGACCCAACCTATTGGACCTAACCTTAGGCCTTGAGTCAACCCAGTTGACCAAGTCAACCAGGGTTGACCATATAGCCCATTTAGAGCCCAAATCCATTCAAAATCAAATCTGATTAATATCATGGCTTGACCCTCACCCTCCCTTGACTCCCTTGCTTGGTTTGACCCAGTCAAACTCTGACTTGGTCAAATCAGGCCCTTAATAGGTTAAATAACCTATTTAAGAGGATTTAAGAGACATTTTAATGCATAAAAAGGCTCTAATTCAATTCCCTTGGATTCAAAATCAAAACCACGGCCTCCTAAGCCTAATTTCCCTCCTAAATTCATCTAGATTAGAGCCTAACCGTCCCTTGGTGGTTTAGGAGTTTAAATAGGTAAAAAATTAGGTTTTGAAGGATGACTTTTTGCTCTTGCTTTCTCTAGAGACTTCCCCAGGCCCTGAGATTTGGTGAGAGCGCTCCCACACCCTTTCTCCACCTTCCCCCATCGAATCCCGACGAAAAAAACTCGCCGGCGGCGAGATCCCGGCGAACCCGTGACCAATTTGCTTCCAGGAATTCTTCCGGACAATCGAGACGATTTTGGGGCTCGAGTTCAAGAGAAGAATTGTTCTAGGCGATTCCACGAGTCCAACAAGCCCGAAATCATCCAAATCCACCGAGCGGATCGAGGTATATTTCAAACCCTAGTTAGAACACTTAGGGTTAATTAGCGTCGTCATTAAGGAATATAAATTCAAATGGAAGATCCCCCAATGATGCTCTTCACTTCTATAATGTAGGTTTAAAATTTTGTAGCGTTTCGTCATCCCGATCGTGAGAACGGGACGAAAAACACCCCTAGGGCTCGGGTATCACGCCGCATGCAGTTGAGTTTATCCCAGACCGTTGATTTCTTGATCAACGGTTCGGATCTGCTCATCAGGCCCGTCTCAGCGGTCTGGATCGACCGCCGGGATTGATCCCGCTGTCCCGCGCGCCACGTGGCGGCATCTTGGCCGCCCGTCTGAACCGCGCGGTTCCGCCCGTCGCACCGAGTACTGGTGCGACTCGATCACGACCGTTCGCCCGTTTCCGCGGACGATCCAACGGCTTGAGATCGCCGCTGACGTGGATAAGTAACCGCGGCCTGCGGTTACTGATTGCGGCATTATTGCCGCAATCATTGATTGGCGGCGCAATCATCGCGCCGCCGCCAATGATTGGCCGCAGTTCCGCGGTCCAGTAAGGACCCGCCACGTGTCGCCGCTTATTATTTTAATAAAAAATTATTTTTAAACCTAATTTAACTTTAAAAAATCATAAAAAATTCAATTTTTGTCCGTTTTCGATGCACAATACCTCGTTTTGATCGTATTTTCATTCCCTACACAATAAAAAATTTTTTTTATAAAAATTATGTATCTATTTTTAATTATTAGTAAAAACAGCAAAGAAAAAAAAAACCTTTTTTATTATTATTATTATTATTATTTAAACTATTATTTTAATATAATTATTATTATATTATTATTTAATTATGAGTATTTGTTATAATTTCTATTATTTTAAAGTATTAGATTACTGATTATTATTTTATTATTATTATTATTATTATTATTATTATTATTATTATTATTATTATTATTATTAGTATATTTAACTATTTTCACTTTTTTTTACTATTATTATTTTATTATTTACTATTAGTATATTTTAAGCTAAACCTTAAATTTCAGAAAATTTAGAGTTCATCTTCTTATTCATTTAGTGATTATTTTAAGTAGTTATTATTATTATTATTATTATTATTATTTTTAAAATCTTTTTCTTTGGGTTTATTTTAATGCATTAAATCTTCGAAAATGCATAACTTCTTCATTTTAAGCCCGATTTTAACACACAGCATCTTGTTTTGAACGTATTTAGATTCTGCATATTCTGGAATTGGTTTTATTTGAAATTTTTTTTGGTCTGTGTGCAATTATTTCCAAAACAGTCAGCTGCATTATTTTAAAATTATTTATTTATTGCCTTTAAACTTTGAAATTACATAACTTTGTCGTTTTATGTCCGCTGTCAACGCACAATACCTTGTTTTGGATGCACTCTGAATTCTGCATATTTTAAAACTATTTTCAGATAAAAGTTTTGTCTTCATTTTCTGTAATTTCAAAAACAGTGAAACTGCACTATTTTAAAATATTATTTTATTGTATTTGAACTTGTAAATTTCGTATCTTCGCCGTTTTAAGTCGGATTTCGATGTGCGACCCCTCGTTCTTTTCAGCAAGACGAGCTTTATGTTTCTGAACCATTTCCAGCCCCTGATTTTGGCTGTGTTGGCAGATTTCTATTTTTGGGGTATTATTTGATTATTTAATTATTATTTACTCAATTAGTATAATAATTACTTTCAGGATACAAATTATTTTTAAATCGTTTTGAGGCCGTGTGAGAGTGGTCAGCGGGTCTCCCATATATCTATTATAAATGGATTTATTTTAAATTATCTATTTTTCCAAAAAAAAATTTATTTAGTTTTAAGTATTTTAAAAGTATTTTAAAACTATATATACTTTAAATCCTAATTCCGGAAGACCCGCTATTTCACGAAATTTTAGGCATGGATTCTATGGATGAAGAGCAATCATGGGGGAGTGGGTTAGTGAATGATTGAGTCCCAATCATTCACTAATCCTTTCTTTAGGTGTCTTTACTTTTTTTATCTTTCGTAGATTGCATGTGTAGGTCGTCGCACTACCACCACTTAGTTTAGGTTCTCCTAGATCTAAGGACATGGTGTGTTTATTTATTTACTGTACTCCCATGCATTTATTATCCCGAGGGTTAGTGTAAACATCACTTTAAACTCCTACAACGTAGTGACACCCTAAGGACAAAAATTAAGGACCTGTCTAGCGAACTTAGAAGTTTTCTAGGAGCTAGGATAGATCCCAGAACGACATGAAAACTTCAACATTTAAACTTAGTGACATCATAAACCTCCCTGAATTTTCTAGGATTTTTTAGGGCTTGTTAGACCCCTTAGTTAACTAACCCTAATTAACCTGCTAATTAAGGCCCCGAGACCTTCCGGAAATTACAATAAATATACCATAGGTCAGAAAATTACCCATAATACTTCAAACTGACCAGAATATGACCCTTGGTCTTAGATAAATAGGGCTCCCTAGTTTGACTTCAGGTTGACCCACAATTTGATCCTAGGTGGAAATTACCTTTTTGCCCCTAATAAATTATTAAAAATTATTAAAAATCCCAAATTTTCTCCAAATACTTGGGATCACTTTCTCAGGTCATCCCTGACTTTTGGGAGTGATTCCAATCAGTTTGGAGCCCATTTGGATCAAAATAGTAAAAAAGGGCCCTTTCCTAGTTAATTTAGAAAATTCCCTTAAATACCCTATCTTTAGAAATTCATAACTAATTGTAGAAAATTCCAAATTAGGCAAACTCACTTGCATTAGACTCCAATTAGGGCCTAGTATTTATTGAAAATCTTAGGTTTCCAGAAAATGGCCTAGATTAGAAAGTCAACTTTTTGGTCAACCCCAGCCTATAGTCTAGGGCCCAAAACTTAGAAAATTCATAACTTTGGATAGGAAGCTCCGATTTCAGTCTACTACCTGTCTAACTACTCGTATTAAGGTCTAGTATTTTCCTAAGGTGATAGGAGACCCAGAATTAGCCTTTTTCCCATAGTGACTTTTTGGACCCTTAGTCTAGTTCCTAGGAGGACCTAGAACTTTCCAAAATTGGCTAATACAATTCAAACTTCAAATATGAATACCCTTAGTTCTTAAAACTGATCAACAAATAAAAATAATCAAAATGGATCTAATTCACTAATATTTGAATTTCAATTAAAACATCCTTTTTAGACCCCCAACATACCTGAACTCTATATAATTTTAACTAACTATCCCACTTAGGATCTATCCAAACCACACTAGCCTTACACACACATAGAATGGTTTGCTAGGACACCACTTCTAGATATAGGTTAGGCCGCTGGGTTTTATTTTTGCTGTGTGCCGGAGCTTTTCGTAGTTTTCACTGCATGCTGTTTGAAAATTGAATTGCTGTGTTTGCTTACTTTTCTTGCACTCTGTGATGTGATGGGCGCTAGATTTACCCCTAGGTTAGGAACGTCATATATATATATACTGTTCTTCTATGCAGGTGGCCATGCTCAAGCTAAGAAAAGGGGGCACCGTTATGATTTCTAATATTGTCTTATGCAGGTGCTTGCTCAGCCCCCCCTGATATAATGAGGGCTAAAATTATTAAATAATTATAATTGCTACAGATGGAGCTGCTTAGCCCTCAGAGCATGGCTTGGCACAGGGTCAATGGTGTTAGCATTTTCATTTTCATATAAACTGCTTGGGATGATTATTAGGATAACCTTGCAGGTGATTTAGAATTTACTGCTTTTTCAATAAATGTAAATTTGTATGTAATAATTGTTAAGAGTTGTGAAAACAACCTTTGAGTTGGGATATTCTTATCCAGCTTGAATTCTAAAAGAGGAAGGCATCCCTAAGGGGAGAGTCTTCTTCCATTTGGAAGATCGAGTTGGATGGCTTTAGATATCCAAAGAGAAAAAGCAATACCTCCATATTGGGGGAATTGTTTCTTCGTTTGGATATTCAAGCCACGACGGATCCAAGGAGTCCAAGGAGGAGTGATCCAAGGAGTCCAAGGAGAGGATACCCAGGAGATTGAAGATGTTGAAGATTGAAGACCCAATATCCCACTCAAAGTTGTTGGCGTCTGTCATAGGCTTAGAAATCCGGGTTGTTGGCAGTGGTGCCCGGCCACTTTACTTTTCTGCATACCCTGGGTTGTAATTAAAGGGCAGTTGGCCTATGGATATTTACTTGATTAGTTGGATTTATATTGATGTGTTTACCTGATTGCGCAGTAGAATTACCTGCTTTTTCTAGGTTTCTTTCTTGCATGCCGCTCTTGTTTTTGCCTGGATCGTATTAGGCTCTTTAAGGACTAAAAAATCTTTTATACTCATAACCAAAATTTAATATTTAAGTTTTAAATAACATAGAAACTTAACGAACCTAGGGAACTGCCGGAACCGTCCGGGGTCGCATGCATATTACTGCATCTCCTCTCTCCTTCTAATAAGACATCTCCCTGCCTGCGGGTAGAGTCCGGATAATCTGGCCTATGAGGATGAAGTGCCGGACCTAGGGAGACTCAGTCTTTTCTAAAAATTATTTTATATTAAGCCTGTTTTTAAAATCTAAAGCATTCATGAGCTGACATTTCAACTAGCATGCATTGCATTAGAAATCAATTTAATTAAAATTTAATTGCATTAGTTAGGGGCATTCACCCAACATAAGTTCAGGACCACTTAGGAAATTCTCTAGATGTCGGTCATCTTTCCAATAAACTGTACCTCCCACCCATCTTTCATAATTGACTTGACAGCATGGTTTTAAATCGATTAGGTGGTTAGCTGGCTCCCCCAATCCAGGCCGGGATAAGTCCAGATCTTTGCATCGCATTAAATAGGACACTGGTCTTAGTGTGTGTCGAACACTAAGTCCAAATTAGATTTAGGATTCGAGGCTACTACATTCGGTCTCGTAGTATGCCTTCAATAGTAGGTAGGTCCCTTCCTTTCAGGGACCATAAATCCTACTTATCTGCGTCACAGGATGACGCCACCTCCATCCTTCTCTCACGCATGTGATTGAGTGCCTGATTTTTGTTTCTCCAGTTTCTCTCTAGTGCCCTAGAGCCTCCGAATATTGGTATGAACCACGCATGTTGATTCAGCCCTCCGGACCTTTCTTCCCTTTGAGTAGGATTTCCTAGTCTATACCCTTGTGCCGATCCCACTTTAAGAGAGGATAATGTATGATCCTTAATCGAGAGTTTTCTCAGGCTCCGACCTGGGATGTAATTAACCACGGGGGCTTGCGTCCGTGGGAAACTTGGTCCCCACAATCTACTAAACCCCATTCGAGCTCTTGCATCGGGTGGGGGAAACCCGTGACTAGGTCGGGTATATTACTATCCATCGAGGTATGTCGGCGTCAGCCTCCATCCTCAATGGTTAGTCGTATGCACGATCCAATCTGCCCTCCCAATCGACCCGTTTGCGCGGTGTTCCTTTCGGAGGTCCACATTCTTAAATCGGTATAGTTGGGTAATTCTTTATAAAGAAGTTGGTATGTAGATGCTTTTGGAGTGTGAGTAAGAGGTAGGCGGTTGATTAAATAAACGGCGGTTAGTAAGGTATCAACCCAAAAGGATAAAGGAACTTTGGCATTGAACATTAAACTGCGTAATGTTTCAATAATGTGACGATGCTTTCGTTCGGCAACACCGTTTTGTTCCGATGTGTATGGGCAAGAAAGTTGGTGAATGATCCCGGCATTTTGAAGACAATTTTGAAAGTCTGAGTTAATGTATTCACCACCATTGTCTGAGCGAAGAATTTTGATTTGTTTATTGAATTGTTTTTCAGCTAAAGCTTTGAATGATACAAACTTAGCAAAAGCTTCAGATTTTCGTTTCATCGGAAACACCCAACTATAATGAGAAAAGTCATCAACAAAAAGTATATAATATTGAAAACCTTGTATTGACAAAATTGGGGAAGGTCCCCATACATCAATATGAACCAAATCTAAAGGATTTTTGCTACAAGAAGAAGAACTGGAAAAGGATAATTTGTGACTCTTTGAAAGAGCACAAGCATTACAAGAAAACTTGGAAATAGAAAATCTAAATGTTGAAGGAAGATCGGCATGAGTAGAAGCTGATGGATGACCCAAACGCCGATGCTAGGTAGTACTTAGAAGAGCAATTGTGGATGGATTTGCAGAATGTCCAGCTTGAAACCTATAAAGGCCTTGTTGAGGTGGACCGTGAAGAAGAGTATTTTTGTTCATCAAATCCTTGATAGAGAAACCAGCTTTGTCAAAAGTAACCGAACAAGGGTTATCTTGAACTAATTTATGAATTGAGATGAGATTGTGAGATAAATGAGGAACATAAAATAAAGGTTTTAGATGAAGCTTACGATTGGGGGTTGGAAGAAGTCCTTGACCGAAATGAGTAATTGGTATCATGTTTCCATTTCCAATTTGAACTTGTTGCTGACCTTGATAGGGTTGAGGCTGTTGTAGAAGATTCAGATCAGGTGTAAGATGCGAAGTGGCGCCCGAGTCTAAAACCCAATCGGAAGTGTCTGAGGCGGAGCTAGCAAGAAATGTTGCTGAAGCAGCCGGCTGATACTGCAGGTTCGTTCTATGCCAACATTTAAATGCCGTATGTCCTGGTTTTTGGCAAATCTGGCACTCAATATAAGTAGAAGTATTTCGTCCACCACGGTTACTCGACGAAGGATTGGAAACAGAGGTTGTAGGAGAAAACCGAGAGCTTCGTCCACCACGATTTGAATAATATCTTGAACGACCACGTCCACGAGAAGCCTGCAGCGCTAATTGCGGGTCTGGAGAGGATATGTTTGCATCTATACGAGCTTGTTCGGCAGCGAGATTCAATTCTTCACTACATAATAAGGCGTAAAAGTCGTCGAGGCTAATCGGTTGTAAATTTGTCCGAATAGCAGTCTTGAATGACTGATAAGAGGCGAGTAAACCATTTAAGGTATATAGTATAACATCTTCTAGATCAAGCGGTGTGCCAGACGCTGCTATGACATCACATTTTCTTTTGATATCAGTGAGATATTGTTGCATAGATTTATCCTTCATAGTTACATGATGTAACTCATTCTTCAACTGAAGAAGACGAGACCTGTTGGTGGATTGAATGCATTGGCTTGTGTATGTGGTAGATAGAGAATGAGAGGAAGAGAGTGCCGGCCACTGGCAAATAGAAAATCTAAATGTTGAAGGAAGATCGGCATGAGTAGAAGCTGATGGATGACCCAAATGCTGATGCTAGGTAGTACTTTGAAGAGCAATTGTGGATGGATTTGCAGAATGTCCAGCTCGAAACCTATAAAGGCCTTGTTGAGGTGGACCGTGAAGAAGAGTCTTTTTGTTCATCAAATCCTTGATAGAGAAACCAGCTTTTTCAAAAGTAACCGAACAAGGGTTATCTTGAACTAATTTATGAATTGAGATGAGATTGTGAGATAAATGAGGAACATGAAATAAAGGTTTTAGATGAAGCTTACAATTGGGGGTTGGAATAAGTCCTTGACCGAAATGAGTAATTGGTAGCTTGTTTCCATTTCCAATTTGAACTTGTTGATGACCTTGATAGAGTTGAGGCTGTTGTAGAAGATTCAGATTAGGTGTAAGATGCGAAGTGGAGCCCGAGTCTAAAACCCAATCGGAAGTGTCTGAGGCGGAGCTAGCAAGAAATGCTGCTGAAGCAGCCGGCTGATACTGCAGGTTCGTTCTATGCGAACATTTAAATGCCGTATGTCCTGGTTTTTGGCAAATCTGGCACTCAATATAAGTAGAAGTATTTCGTCCACCACGGTTACCCGACGAAGGATTGGAAACAGAGGTTGTAGGAGAAAACCGAGAGCTTCGTCCACCACGATTTGAATAATATCTTGAACGACCACGTCCACGAGAAGCCTGCAGCGCTAATTGCGGGTTTGGAGAGGATATGTTTGCATCTATACGAGCTTGTTCGGCAGCGAGATTCAACTCTTCACTACATAATAAGGCGTAAAAGTCGTCGAGGCTAATCGGTTGTAAATTTGTCCGAATAGCAGTCTTGAACGACTGATATGAGGCGGGTAACCAATTTAAGGTATATAGTATAACATCTTCTGGATCAAGTGGTGTGCCAGACGCTGCTATGGCATCACATTTGCTTTTGATATCAGTGAGATATTGTTGCATAGATTTATCCTTCATAGTTACATGATGTAACTCACAACTGAAGAAAATGAGACCTGTTGGTGGATTGAATGCATTGGCTTGTGTATGTGGTAGATAGAGAATGAGAGGAAGAGAGTGCCGGCGACTGGGGGCTTCTTCGTGCAATGTCGAGCAAACGAGCTCGAGAGGGGCTCAGGTTAGAGGCCGGGTTCATCATCTGCGTACGTGAGTACAAATGGAGAGAGGAATTGGGACGAAAGGATTCGATGGTTGTGTCGTTTGAGCAACTGTTCGAATCACATGAGATGGGGTCAATCTTGTGATGCTCAGTGGTCAACAAAATCTATACTTTATATCGGTGTATTTTTTAAAATATTTGTTCATTATTGAATATAATGTACTTTTTACATAGTTTTAAATTAGTTTGAATTTTTTTTGCCGTCTATGGATAAATTAAGATAGTAGTCAAGTGGGAAAAATAAAATAATATTGTGCATTCAGCCTAACCCATATATTATAAAGCTAGGAAGCCATATCAAGTATTTATTAACTTCAGGAAATGAAATATAGAACCGAAGCTATTCACGTGAAATGAGAGGTAAGATCTTAATCATCCGATCAGATGAAACGATGGACAACTTCACAGTCTTCTAAGCCTAGTTTTTAGGCAAAGAAAGTTTGCGAAAACAAATAGAAGTGTGCTATGGAACCCTGCTGATTTTTCTGTTTTGCTTTGCAGATTTGCTAGATTAAGTTCGAATGACTTCTTTTGGTGGAAAATTTATGAAAGCTTTCCTTTTGGTGGATTTTAGTTTATGAGATTCAATAAGCAGGCGTGAAACACTATCAAGGAGAGGCCCCAATTTGGGCAGCTTCTCTTGGGTTCACATTTAAGAATTATTTGTGTATGTTAAAAATTATTGGTGCTTTTTTTGTAGTGAAAAGATTGGATAAAAATGATAAGCACATCTAGGGGTCTAAATGAGTCGAGCCAGCTCAAGGTCGACTCGTTTATGAGCTCACAGACCAAGTTTATCAAGCACACGAGTTGAGTTTGAGCTTGATGAGATTTGGCTCGTGAGCTCGCTAGCCGGCTCAAATAATTATTAGTATTTTTAAAATAATTTTATTTTATTTATTAAATTTAAATATTTAAATAATAATAATAATAAATGTTTAAAATTAATAATAAATGTTTAAAACATTTAATAAAATTTTAAATATTTAAAATAATTAATAATATTTAAAAAATTCCGTCGAGGCTCACGAACCTGCTCGAGCTCGTTTATAATGGGAAGAACTTGAGTTTGAGCTCTACTTTTGAGCTCGAGCTTGCTTTCCGGCTGACGAGCTCAACTCGATAGCGCTAAAACTTGACTCGTTTACCCCGCTGAGCACATTTTTTGTGCTTAATTTTCTCTTTGATTACTTACATGGTCAAGCTTTGAATCGTGTTAATTTGTCGTTACTATCTGTGCCATCCATCTTGAATGCTAACTTTCTATCTACTCACCAGCTCACGCAGCAAGTCATCAAGGATCTGAAAAAGTAGGAAAACTTTATGTCCATTCAAAATTATGACCGATTCCATGGAGATAAAGATGTTGTACACTTGTGCATTGCAGTGTGCTGTAGGATGCAGTGTGGCGGCACTGTAGTCTTGATATGAAGATAGAGCGTGGAGTGCTGTGATGCAGCGAGTTGAACTGGAGATAGAGTGGAGTGGGTTGCAGGTTAGGTTGGTCAATTTTCTTTCCAGTTTTTTATATTTAACTTGAAGGTTGAGTCATTTTCATATTTTAGAAGTGTATCTCTTTGTTAGTTATGAGATAGAATTCTGTGAATAAATGAAGTGAGATATGGAGAGTGAGAGAGAAAGAAGTTTGTATAATTTCTCTTAATTTTTATAGTAAATTCAGTGTGGTGTAGCTTCGTGATTTTTACCAGATTTCTGATTTTTCCACGTTAAATATTAGTGTTCACCAACTCCCTTCACATAAATGTTCACCAAAATAAACTTTGCCGGCATCTTCCCTTTCTTAAGATGGGAAAAGTAGTTATAGGGATCTTGAATTTTTATTTTTTATGGATAGAAAATTAAAATTGTAATATCCTTGTTGCGTCCTGGAGTATTCGCGGCGGTAGAGAAATATTTAGTTTAACGTCTTAGCATTGTACGAAGATCCAGCACACAAGCAGATAAGTGAGATGGTGTAGCATTCATAAGAGACACCAGAGTTTTTACGTGGAAAACCCCTGAAAAGGGGGAAAAACCACGGGGCCTGGCCCAGTTTGAATGAATCCACTAGTATTTGCAGTCGATTACAAATGAGGCCCTTCCTTTGGAGAAGGCCTTGTATTGATGTAACAAATATACATCATATATATTGCATTACATGTTAGGAGTTACATATACATGTTTGTTTAGTCGGAAGGACCGTAGTCGGCAGGAGACCGGGGTCAGAAAGACCGTTGTCTGTTGATGGAGGTCGGACAGACCGTAGTAGGCGACGGAGGTCAGAAGGATCGTAGGCGGTAGGAGACAAGGAGTCAGGTGTTAGACCCAGTGTCACTTGGAAGATCGGGTGTTGATGGTCTAGCCTTGAGTAGGACGTCTGGTCTGAACGTCGGGCCTTAAACAGGATGTCAGGCCTTCAGCGGTACGTAGAGACTGAACGTCGGGCCTTAAGCGTGATGTCGAGTCTTCAGCAGTATGTAGAGACTGAATGTCGGGCCTTAAGCAGGACGTCGGGTCTTCAACAGGACGTAGGGATTGAACGTCGGACCTTAAGCGGGACGTCGAGTCTTCAGCAGGACGTAGGGACTAAACGTCGGACCTTAAGCAGGACGTCGGGTCTTCAACAGGACGTAGGGATTGAACGTCGGACCTTAAGCAAGACGTCGGGTCTTCAACAGGACATAGGGATTGAACGTCGGACCTTAAGGCAGTGGTGCAATGAAACTCCGGCGAGGCTTCGGTGGTGGTCCGGCGAGGTTCCTGCGGTGGTCCGGCGGTGGTCCGACGAGATTCCTGCGGTGGTCTGGCGGTGGTCCGACGAGGTTCTGCGGTGGTCCGGCGGTGGTCCGGCGGCTGTCGAGGAGGAACTCCTTCCTTCTCTTCTTCCTTCTCTTCTCTTCTTCTCTCTCTTGCTTGAGTCCCCCTCTTATGAGAAATGAGGGCTCTATTTATAGATTTTCTGGAGTGGCATGGCCTGTAAATAGACATGAGATCAGGGGCGAATAGGGAGTGGTCCAATGGACGGCCGATATTGAATCCTATAATCATGCACCGTTCATTGGACATTTGAAGGCCTTAGTGATGTCGGAATTTTGTGATCTTGGGCTCGTTGGATTTGTCTCGTTGAGCCCTTCGATTCGAGTATAAGCTCGTCAAAATCGGAGTCCGTTTGGTAACTCAAATTGCGGTTTGAACCTTCCAACAGCACTTTGGATCCATGATTTGGACCCATTTGGGCTCGGATTGGGTTGATCTTGGTGTCGTTGAGTTCGTATTTCCGAGACGCTCAGTTCGACTATAAGCTTGCTGAAATCGGAGTTGGGGTGCTCTCGGAATTAATTTTTGAAGTTTCCAACTAGCTTTCGCCTCGAGATTCGTGCCCGATCAAGCTAATTTTGTGATGCCGTATCAATCCTTAATTTAATTGAATAATATTTTTTATATATGAGTTTTAATAGTTTAATAATAATAGAAAAAAAATAAAAAATTGGAAAAGCAATAATAATTTATAGTTGTTTTTTTTTGGAAAATAATTTATATAGTTGATCCGTTCAACCTTCGTCGTCCAAATTTTCTAAAAAAGCCCTAGTTTAAGTCCAGGCTTCCCTTTTTAGTGTAACATTTGATGTAGAAAATCTGGATCGGGAGGTCCAGTTGAATGAGTCCGATTCGCTGTTCTCCACTACCTTGCGGGCTTGCCTTCTTAATCCCGAATCCAGGTACAGGGAGTAAGCGAAACTGAGATCCAGAGGGAAAGTTATAGTGAGACTGAACAACTGCGAACGGGAGAGAAGGAGAAAGTTCGACGAAGAAAGAGATGGAGCAAGTGGTAGATCATTGCCGAGGATGAGGAGATAGGCGTTGCTGCTGATGAGCTCGAGGAATAATAAATCGAAGAAGGTGCGATGCCTAGTTCCTCTTAGCTCATTTTCTTCTCTCTTTGGGTTACGGTTGGTTGCTGTCTGCCTCGTGACCTCCATCGCGTGGATTCGTTCTTCAGAGAAAGAGATTTAAGCTAAATCTTTTTTAATTCCTGCTTAAAATAGGATTGCAAACAGCCCATAGGGATGGAAGTCTTCGTCCGTAGGAGGAAAATTAAACTAGTTTTAGTTAAGAAGCGTTATGGGTTCGTTGATGGGATATTTTTTAATCAACATAAGCAAAACCCTGAGACGGGAGAATCTGAATCTTAAATAATTTTTCTTATGTTTTGATTTGAATGATGAACTACAGGTTTCTCGTTGGTAAAAATATTTTGAAGTACGTCCTAGATAAATTCCCCTTTGAATCGATTATGTAGCCTGAATTTGGGTAATTTTATAGAAATAACTTACGGAAAGCAGTACTTAATATAAGATTAGCATGAAAGTTTCGTAATTTTTCAGTGGTCTCATGGTTATTGTTTGTCTAAAATCATTTTGATATAATGAGTTATATTGGAAAATCTATGAAATTAATATTTAGCATTAGGAATTACTCATAGCTTGGTGATTTTATATTAATTTATTATGCTTAAGTATATTTTAAGAAAAAAATTTATATTAATGAAGAAAATTATACATGGCATTTTGAAATTAATTACGAATATTAGTTAAGGAAAATCCTTAGAACTTCTTAGTTACAAGAATATCTTGAATTATTTGTTATGATTATGTAGCACTTCTTGTGCATTGTATTGAGCTATTTTGCACCGATACACCTATTTATGAAGGCGTGCTGTATCCGATACACCGATACATGGATACGCCTCCGATACTCCACCGATACGTGTCGGATACGCCTAAGCCGTATCCAATTAAAATACTATTTAATTTCAAAAGGACACGCGTTTCCGATACGCGTGTCCGTTGAAAAACAAAAAAAAAAGACGTATCATATTTACTTCTGCGGTTGCGAGCAAGATTCTCATTTCTGAGATGGATTTGAGTCTCTTGATGATATGAAAATATTAAAAATTACTAATCTTTCACTTGATGAGCCTGAATTAGAAGCTATGATATTTATTGAAGATGATATAGAAGTTCAAAGACAAACCAATGAAGAAGATAATTATATCATTCCTTCTATTAAATAGTTGAAACTTCATGTGCTAGATAATTTATGTTTATGCTTTTGTTGTTGTACTAGACATTTAATGCTTACTTATATTTTGATATTATAAGCTACAAGGCTACAAATCATGTTGTTGTCATTTTTTTTTTGTAATTTCAAATATTATGCTTTGATTGCTTTCTTAATTTTTATGTATGATTTATAAATTATAATGCCGTGTCCGCGCCGTACCCGTATCCTGTATTTTTAAGAATTGACGTGTCCCGTATCAGTATCGTGTCGTATCCGTGTCGCCGTATCCGTATCGGTGTAACATAGGTATTGAGTGTATGTTTGACATTAACTTTCTTGAATCTAGGGTGTATCAAACACTACGTGTTAGAGGGGGAATAGGCTGGAGTCATGATTAATACGTCTGGCCTCTTGTAGTCTACTTCAGGTGGATGACTTCTACTTGTTGAGGAATGAATACTCTTTCTTGTTAGCGATGTTTTTCTTGATACTTGTTATTGATTTCTTTTCTTTGCTAATATATTGTGAATCTTGCTATATCATTCATAGTGATTTGATGTTCATATTGATATATGTGATGCTTAATTAACATTATCATGTTAATTGTGACATAAACCCTTGGAAATGAATCATGTGTTAGGATAAGTTTTTTCCATGTACATTGCCTTTTTTGATGAGAAACAAATATTTATTTATGCTAATCATAGACTTTTTTATTGCACTTTACTCGTGAAAATATGAGTACAAGCCATGCTTGTGTACTTGATGAATATGATTGTTGGTAGTACTATTCTATTGATATTATTGCTAGCCTTGTCTATGAACTTGCATAGGTTGAATTCTTTTGGAGCTGCAATGGATTCCATCAGGACGGTGAAACCTATTTTAGGGTATTATGAAAGATAAATCTTGTATTGTAAAGTATAATCAATGATATATATATATATATATATATATATATATATATATATATATATATATATATATATATATATATATATATATAATGTATGAATAGACAAGTGTGTGTTAGCATTTAAATGTAATGACTGTTTTTCTTGTTTATAAACTCTATTATACCATTTTTTTCATATTCACTCCAATGCTTCATGCCATATAATGTTAGTCTAGTTCGATGCAATAATTATTTTTGTCATGATAATATGACTTGCTTAACATGCCATTTGATTGATCAAATTACATGCTCCATGCATTATTATTGAAATTGTTTCTGGCAAAATCACATCTATTGATTTCTTGGTTTTCAGGGTTGTGCATCATTGAGAAGAGTTTCTATATTCATATCTTAGGCATCATGGGAAGGTGATTTAAGATTGTAAAGTTATTTATTGACTTAATAGTTTGTTATGTCTTTTGTTAGATAAATTTTTATAGTTGGTAGGCTTTCAATTAATTTCTTGTGGATATATTATTTAGATGTCATTGGATTTTAGATGCTTTGAGCTTATTTTTTGTGGATATTTGTTATTATGAGCATATTATTTTGCGAGTATATTATATTTATTAAATTAATTTTAAATTTATCAAGTTAACTCATTTTGTTAGCTTATTGTTGACATCTTACAGGCCCGGTGGGCGTTCTATGGCAGTTAGTAATTTGACAGCATGTACTTATCCACAACTGACCTCTGAGGGGTCTCCTCATGCATCACAAGTGACGCGTTCATCTGAGAATAGGATGTCGAGTGGCAGCAATGGTCATAATGTAGTAGAGAATGGCATCAATTATGTGAATCCTTCAACACCTTCCTTGGGTGGTAATTTCTTATGGACAACTTCATTATTTCTTTATTTTGATGTATTTCATCCTTGTACTTTGGGCTATTTGGGTTGCTTCATTGTGGTTGTAAATTATTATAAATGTAGGGGTTTTAAAAATAGAAATGTTTGGGGTGATGAAAAAGTAATGCAGAATTAAATTTTAAAATTTTTGAAAATTCACTCAGTTTATTTTTGATGAATTAAAAAACGGCCAATTTGATTGATTTCTAAACAAATTGCGTATAGCTGTTGTCATTCCCACATCTTGTCACCCATTGCCATCACTATCGTCTGCCATTAGGCTTTACAATGAATTCATTTTATTTCAAATCATACACTAAAAAGTACATTGTTTTATTTTTTTAACATTTAAACAAATAATTCTAAAACATTTCAAATACTCTTCATTTATTTTACATTGTATTTCATTTACTTGGCATTTTTTCTTCAAAAAATCAAATTGCCCCTTAGTTGAATTCTTCTACATATGTTGCTTTGTGTTGTGTAAATGTGGAAGTTGGATTTGGGGTGTCAATAAATGACCGAATACAACATCTCAATGTAATTCTGAATCCTAGCTCAAAAAATTCAAGCTTGGGTTGAGCTAATTATTATTTAGGTCTAAATTATGTGGACCTGTTTATTATTCAAGTTGAGTTTAAGTTGACTCGAATATCCTAAAATTAATTCAAAATTGGCAGAATTGTTATTTAGGTTTGGGTTTTGAAAAGCTAGAAATATGTTGTGAAAATAAACATATATTATTAGGTAAAATAGGTCATATTCAGGTTAATTTGTTGGTGTTAATCTAAAAATTGTATGATTTGTATAATAAATGGGTTAGGCTAGTCAAGTTCGTCTTTGGCAGATTCAATTCGAGTCAAGTTAGGCTTAGATCAAGCTATTTGACCCTAACAATAAAGGAGTTAGTTTAGGTTAAGCAAGTTTGGATTCGTTTAACTCCATGTCAAACCCAAACCGGAACCATCAAATTGAATTGACACCCCTAAGTTGGGTAATCCGACACCGTGCTACGTGGAATTAAAAAGCTTTGTATATATGTAGATTATTTACCTATTTTATCTGAAATGGCTTTATTTTGTTGGATTTGAGCTTCATTCGCATCTCCTATCTTCTTTCTCTTCATTCCGACATAAGAAAAAGGGAATTTTTTTCTTTTTTAGATTTAAATGAGAATTTGACTGTTAACTGGACATAATGAAGAAAAAGGATTCATGTAGCCGACCCCACGTAATGGGATAAAGGCTTGATGATGTTGTTGTTGTATTCATTTCAATGTCTGTCTTTGAGTGAACTTCTACTTATATTGTGTTAGCATTTATTGAAGTCTTCCGTAGATGCATTTATATTAAGTACTATTATATATGCAAATTGGACTATGTGTACATACTTTTCAACTTTAAAGTAGATTTCCATCTAAAATTTCATTTGGTTATTCGAATTTTTTTGTAGGAACAATTTTTGACTTGAGAAATGTTGATCACAAATACTTCAAAAGGTCTTTAATATCCCTACATGCTAAAAGTTGTGTATTATGTATTTTTTACCCAAAGTTTATGTTAGAACAGTGTGGAAAGGCCCCAACACGGTTGGAACATGCCAAGACAACTAAGACAAGTGATATTGAACTACTTTTTTTCTCGATGAGCCAATTTTATAAATTGATTTTTCTTCTTGATGATGATGATAAGGTGCATTTAAAGTGACATTGGTGTCGGTGGTGATGATCATGAAACCCAGTCTGTTTTCATCATCTCGATCCAGATTTTTGTAAATAAAAAAATTATGGATTTGAATTACAAAAACAACAACTTTCTCCTTTCCCGACCAAAATTAGCCGCTGGAATTCACCAAAAACAGTCCACGAATGGTCCCAAGACTTACTCTGATACCAATTAGATAGGAAACACTTGTAAATTTTAAGTGAATCCTAGCAAAAAAGACAAAGACAACGAGAAAACTCTTCCAAACTACATAGAAAGCCAGAAAAATAGTAATTTTATTGCAAGAATCAAATAGATCGGAAGAAAACAGCAAGATACAAGTGATCCTCTATTCGAGAGAAGGATCGATCTCTCCCAATCTCTAGACGAATCTAGAGCCCAAAACTTAAACCTTAGAGATCCCAAAATCAGTCAAATTCAAGATGCCCTAACCCTAGGAAAACAAATTATTTAATGCATACAATTCAAAAGGAAATCTCTAAACAGTCCCTGCATTCAATTCCCCTCCTAAACTTCCTCAAAAAACCCTCCAAACATGCTCCCTTAGCTCCTGTGGTGGGATTGGCGGAATTAGAGGCGGAAGGTTTCCGCCTCTGTGTCGCACGGGTCGATCCCGCAGGACCGGCTGGACCGGTCTAACAAAAACTTCCTACATGGTTTCTCATTTCTCCCAATTTTAGTGGAGATTGAAGATTTTCAAGGGAAGTTATTTTCTTGTATCAGATGTCTTGGTGATTGCTCATCTTTTTTTTTTTTTTGGTTGCTATTCTGTAATTTCTAAATATGAGTTTTTATGTGTTATTGAGTTTTGTTTTGTTTCAATCTTATTTAAAAAACAATGTAATTTAAATGAAGGATAAGGCTTGGTGATCTTCGCATTAGTTTCACATTTTTACTTTTTTATGAAGGGATAATTTGTTTAATCATTGATTTTGAAAAAAAAAAAATATTTGATAGGTATTCTACATTACCCTAATGAAGGAGTTGGCATGAAAAGCTAGACGAGCCAATCCCATTTAAGCCAAGAAAGGCATACTGGTAGATAGATTTTGATGCTACATTTGGTACTTCCATCCCATGCCACGAAATGTGGGCACAAGTGTTATGCATAACACATAGGCAAGAAGAACCTTCTCATCATGTTAAGAAAGACATGCATC
This sequence comes from Dendrobium huoshanense, assembly GCA_016618105.1. Classification (NCBI taxonomy): domain Eukaryota; kingdom Viridiplantae; phylum Streptophyta; class Magnoliopsida; order Asparagales; family Orchidaceae; genus Dendrobium; species Dendrobium huoshanense. The sequence continues at coordinate 11,337,845 of CM028343.1, read as the reverse complement.
GACGATCTTGAGAAAGGATCCACACATATTATAACAAAATAAATACATTAGGGCCTCCACATTATGCCAGGAAAGGCATGTATGATTAATAGTTTTAGCCTTTGCTTATGGAGGATTAAAATATGTAACCCACCAATTAATTGTTGATAACGGTGAGGTCATGATAAGCAAATAATATATCAATTATTCTTCTTTATGTGAAAATCCTCCTTTGATTTCTACTTGGAATCAATTCTAAGTTGATCCAATCCTTATTGAAATTTTGCAAACCAAATTTTTGAAAAGAAATTCTTAAAGAATGATCTATATTAATCAAAAGTGTTTTCAAAGGATATATACTCTTGGGATAATTAACCATAGAGGCTTACCCTTATGTGAAGACTATTCCCTAGTATAAAAATAATCTTATTAGTTCATACATATCGTGCAGGAAATATTTTTAGGCATATAAAAATAAACTATAGCAAAATAATAATCTTTTCGTTCAAGATAATGTATTATTTTCTTTGTTGTACTCAGTCATGCCACAGAAATATTTAACCTTTGAAGATAGAAAAATCCCTTATAACATCTATGCAACTTCTAGTTTGTCATTATGTCAAATGGAATACCATGCCCTTCAGTAAGGACATTGGCAGCTTGTCATTTTCTTAGAATTGTAATGTGGTATAGGGTACTTGTCCCCTTCACATTGCAGGTTCTAGTACAACCCCCTCTTAATCAATGACAAAGAGTAGAAACACTCTATGCTTTGTATGGTGCATCTTTCAGTTTCTTTTCTTGTTTCTCCATGGCTGCATAGCCGAAGTTAGTTAATTTAAGAAATAAGAGGAGACCATTGTTAGTTTATTCAATTGTGTTTCTTTTATTTGAGTTCAATTTCTATGTTTTGTTGTTGAGTTATTGTATGTGAATGATGCATTTGAAAAATATGCTAAGCATTTTAATGATGTGAGTATGTATTTCATGTTCTTTATGGATTACTGTGCATGCAACCATATGGATTGTTTATATTTCTCCATTATTTATATGAATGGATATTTATGCAGTATTTTTTTCAACTTGTATATAGTTGCCACATGTTAGATTACTACATTGATTCTTGACTTGTTTTACGATTTGCTCTGAACTTCTCTGAATTCGCATGATTCTATATAGATGATATAAACAGTTTTTGAAGTAGTGATTTTGGGCAAATTCTAACAATTTGATTCTATTTCTTGCAACTAAACATCAGATGATTGAGCCTTTTTAGGGCTATATTAACATGCCAACTAGCCTATGCTTCTCAGTTTATTCACTGAAGTATGATCCCACTCATTGGAATTTACAATAAAAAACTTTTAGCTGGATATGGATTTAAAACCTTGTTATCAAGCCGTGACATGAAGTTTATAGAAATTATTTAGTAATAGTTTACTTGTTGTTAGTTCATGGGCCTTCTTGTTGTTGTGTTGGTCTGCTTTATGAATCGTTTAATTTTTTTTAGTATCATGCAATTTTGCTATAACTCAGATCCCATTGAATGTTTTTTTGTTTTGTGCTAATTTATATTCCTTTTCTTTCTGGTTTTTAGTGGTAGCAAATTGCTATGTATTCAAAAGCAGGCTGCAAGAATATGCACAGAAAGTTGGCATTCCAACTCCTGTATATGAAACTTTGATGGAAGGTCCTTCACATGTACCTGTTTTCCGGTCATCCGTGATTGTTAACAATATCAAATTTGATTCTTTGCCTGGATTTTTCAATCGGAAAGCTGCAGAACAGTCCGCTGCTGAGGTTGCACTAGTGGAATTAACTAAATCAGGCCAGATGACAGAGAGCATTCCTACAGTTGTAAGTTTGCGTGCTTTTATCTACTGTTAATTATTTCATGAAAATTATGTGTTCTCATGGCTTTTCATGCTTTTAACTTTCTGTTTCTTTAGTTACATTTTGCATTTACTTGAATTCAATATCTGTTCATTTATTGCTGTGCAGCATGGTCGTACTGTTGTGCAAGAATTTATTCTTGACCTCAAATTTTTTTTTCCTGTTAAAAATTCTATTTTATATTTGTTTCAGAGCTTATTTCTGCTTTAAGTGATGGGCCTATTATGATCATATCATTTCCCCATAAATATTTATGGACTATATAAGTTATGGCATCCGTGAAAGAATAAGAAGTTAGCTCCTGAAATGTTACAGCTGCTATAATGGATGGATTTCTTGTTTCTTGTAGCTCTCCTTGTTTCCTTCAAGTTTGTCTGCCGCCCTTGACATTTTTTGCTTTGTTATGTATACTGTCCTTCATAGATTTTATGATATGACATTATATTGGATGATGTTATACCAATCTTATCTACGGATCTAGGGTTGTGATATGTGAATGGATAATTCGAGGATTGTAAAGGGAAGCATCTTTTATTCAATAAAAATTATAGAAACTAATGAAGTGCATATGAACATGAAGTGGATTCTTGTTCTCTCCTCTTGCAATTCCTAAAATGTGATTTTTTATTTTGTTAATGAAACATGCTTATAAATATGGAGCAGGAAGATGATGCAATCTTTAATTGTGGTGATTTTCGTTGAATTTGATGAGAAAACTAATGATTTTGAGGATTCTTTTGTTGACAGTTCTCTGAATGTCATACGTTGCATTATAGTTATACTTAAAAATTAAGTCTAATTGAAAGAAAACTATAATTTTTCATACTTTGAATACAAGGAAAAATTAGCAAACTGGTCATTAATAGTGAGAGTTGCATGAATATCTTATTCACATTTTTCATAGGCTGCCTTATTTGAAAATTCAATACTTCGATGTCCATATAAGATAGATTTGGAGAATAAAATTATTATTTCTACGTCCTATAGGTGTTTAGTTCACATCCAATTGGCTACTTGTATTAATAGAATTATGCGTGAAATGTTGTCTATGGATGGTGTTCCTATTATTTGTAGTTGACTTTTGTTATATGATGTTGATGTTACTTATTTTAAAAAGTCTAATACTTGCGCTTCAAGAATAATGGGATAAGGATAGTTCTAAAACTTGTAAAATCTAAGAGTAAATTTCCGTCCATAAAATATCTAGTCCTTCTAACAAAGTGAAAAGTTGCATATTTTGAACCAATATGTAGGAATGTGCATTAGTTTGTTTAAAACAAAAAATCAAACCAAACATATTTGGTTCATCTGGATCAGTTTATAAAGGATGGTTCAGTTTTTAGTTGGGGAGTATGGCTTATTTGGATTATGGTTAATGATTTAGCTTTAAAAAAATTTTTTAAAAAAAAGTTTTTACGAAAAATCAAAATTTCATTAATAAATAGCCAAAGCTAGTGTAATTTTTCATGTATATATAAGTTTATTTGTTCAGATTTTATTTAGATAATATTTTAACTTATCTTCCTTTGTTAGGATATTAAAGTTGATTTAAACCAAAATTGAATTGGATAAATCGAACTATATTGTAGTTCGGTTTACTTTCGTTCTACTAATAGATTGGTTGATTCAGTTTTACCCATTTTTTGGTTTTCAATTAAATAATTAATTTAAGAAATCCATCAATCAATCCATCTAAATCGATCAAATATTGACCCCTACTAATATGCATTTTTGGGCAAGAGAGTATGATTTATGCTCTAGTCATGATTTTGAAAATTAGACCGAACCGATCAGTTCAATTGTTGGCCAATCATATGATTGGTATGGTCCATCTTAAACACCCGGCTCTGCATCAAATCGAAATGAACCCGTCATAATTGTTAGTTCGACCGGCGAACTGTAGAATCAGTCCCACCAATTTCCTTAAATCGATTGGTTCAGTTGTTGTCTCATTTAAATAATTAAATTAATTAATTTAATAAGTTTTGTATAAAATATTAAATATAACAAATTAGTTTAAATTTATTTTTTTTAACATTTTAATAAGCATTAAATTCTTATAATAATCATTTACCAAAGAGGCGCAAACTAAGCTTTTGCACATGGGTCCACCACCTCATGTGTGTTCCTAACTCTTGCAAACAAAGAGTTATATAAACAGCAAACAAAGAGTTATATAAACAATATTAAACGAAAGTTCCTAAGTGAGAAATGAAATAACAAAGTTGAAGTTGTTAAGTTCACAGATACATACACTATATCTTTTTTAAATAGATTTTTTAATTAATTTTTATATTGTGAATAATATTTATTTTTAGTTGATATTATTTAATTTTTATCTATTTATTTGTATGTATTTATTTATTTTAGTATGTTTGATTTTATCTTATTTCACGAACATATGTTGCCAACTCCTTGGGTTCTTCCCTTTTTCTAACTCCTGAATTTGATCCATTGCTTTGCTAGAAAAATCTACATAGCTTGTTATTGAAGCTATTTTTTATGATGAGATTGTCTCCGGTGTTGACGGTGCATTTCAAAGATAACCTATGAATTGGCGAACAAAAAATTAAGTCTTCATTTGCTTTGTAATTCTAAATACTAAATTCATTGGCATTGAATTTGTCTAAGTTGAGCTCATTTAATGGTGATCTACGTGTTTTCACTTAGCAAAATGTCAATCAAAGAATAAATTCTAGCAGATTTATTTTAGTATTAGTGAGTTATTTTATTTTATTTTATTTCATTGTATGATTTTATATTTTGTACAAGCTCATGGTTAATACAGATGAGAATCAAATGTGTTATCTATTTTTTATTCCACATTGATGGGTTGATCTATGTGGCTTGATAATTTTGGGTTGGTTTAACTGGCAATTAGTTCAAGTTTTTGGATGGTTTGGAACTAGTGATCTCGTGTTTTAATATGGTTTATTTTTTTAATATAGACTATGCTTAAAGTGTCACGACCCGTCCCGGATGCTCGATCTAACGAGGCGGGTACGAAAAGTCGGACGATAGTACATTTCCAAAAGTATAAAATAACTCATCATCAAAACTTTTACAATAAACTGAAGAGCCACTAAACACAAAAAATCTATTTTACCTGTTGTCATTTGCACATCGTCTTCTGTAAACATGTTCTTCTCTTTCAGCCATTATTTCTTTAGGAACTTACCTGAAACATTTAAACTCGTGGTTTGAGTTTACTAAGTAAACTCAGTGGGAAATTATAGATAAATTAATCATTAAAATTAATTTATTTCGATATTTTATATCATTTCTTAAACGTACTTCTTTCATTTCCGTAACTTATATTTCTCTTGATATTTTTCATTTATATCAATTTTAAAGTAATTGTTACCTTTATTATTTCATTTGTATTTCCTTTTCCCATATGATTTGCACAGGAGCACCGTCTCAAAGTACCGAAAGGTACTACCTTTTCCATATGATTTCCTTTTCCCATTTCCATAGAAATTTCCTTTTCCTTTTTCGTGCACGAGTACGACGTCCCCAGCCAGTACTATAAGGGGGTGACTCCTGTTATTTTCAATACCCTTTTCCTTTATTCTCTTTTTCTTTTCTTTTCTCATTTTCATCTTTATTATTTCTATTTCATATAACATAATTAACATGCATTTTCATAAATAAATCTTTTCCTTTTCCATAAGCCTTTAAATCTTTATAACATATAGATTCTTTCTTAAGACGGTAAAATCATAAACGTTTGCCTTCAATATTTAATAATATAAGATATTAAATCAATTATTTAGAAAATTGAAATAATCAATAAAACATAAAATAATATAATTTATCCACTTTGAACTTTTCAGGCATTCGATGCTTGATCTATTCTTGAATCAATTTCTCTTCTTGTTAAATCCTCGCGGGATCAACACTTATGACTTGATCTTTCACTTTCAAAAACCCTAATTTCAAACAATAACTTCTATCAAAATAATATTTTGATTTAAATTCTAAATATCACTAAAACTGAAATTGGAAGGAATTCAATTACACTTTTGAATGGAGACTTCTCAAACTCTCAAAATCCTTCTTCTCGGAATTTTCTTTTTCTTCGCTTCAATCCCTTCCTTATCTTTCAAGAAACATATCATTCACTTTGGATGAGGTAAAGGGAGGAAATTTATACGAGAAATCTGAAAGAAAAAATCAACAAACCTTTCCCTTAATCCTTATCGTCCGTTTCTCTCGTTCTTCCAATCTCTCCCAAAATAACACTTCGTTAACTGTGAGAAAAAAAATGAATGATAGATTCTTATCATCGAAGAAGATTATTCATTAAAATTGGAAAACGAAACTTTCCTCGCTCTCCCACGAAACCCTCGGTCGTCCGCCCGTTCCCTGTTCGCGCGAACTGTTCTGTTCCGCGATCCTTCTGTTCGCGGGATTATAAGGGTTGGGCCGGCCGGTTCAGTTGAACCGGCCGGAAGAACCGGTTATCACAATCTCCCTTCCTTAAAAAAATTTCGTCCTCGAAATTAAACAAGTATAATGAAACATACCTTAGTTAAAAAGATGAGGATATTGACTCCTCATTTCAGCTTCTCGCTCCCAGGTGGCATCTCTTTCTAATCCATGTTTCCATAAAATCTTCACAAAAGGAATTGCTTTATGCCTCAGTTGCTTTACATCATAATCCAGTATCCTTTATGGTTCTTCTATATATTTCAAATCAGGCTGCAAGTTAATGGATTTTGACTGTATTCTTTTAGAATCATCTGAGACATACTTTCGAAGCACTGATATGTGAAACACATTATGAATTACTTGCATGTGTACTGGTAGATCCAAACCTTTGAACACCTTTCATTGGGCTAACTTTTAAGAAAATAAACTCTCCAACTTCGAATTCCACTGGTCGGTGCTTAGCATCATAATATTTCCGTTGCCTGTCTTGAACTGCCTTTAATCTATCTCTGATCAATCTGATTTTGCTAGTAGCCTCATCTACCATTTCAGTTCCAATTATCTTTCTTTCACCAGTTTCTACCCAACACAAGGGTGTTCTGCACTTTCTTCCATAAAGGGCTTCATATGGTGCCATTCCAATACTAGCTTGAAAACTGTTGTTGTAAGCAAATTCAATTAATGGTATGTGAGTCTCCCAATTTCCTCCAAAATCTAATACACATAGTCGCATTAAATCCTCCAAAGTTTGAATTGTTCTTTCTGATTGCCCATCTGTCTGTGGATGAAATGCTGTACTGAAAGTCAATCGTGTACCCAAAGCTTCTTGAATTTTCTTCCACAATTTAGAAGTAAAACGGGCATCTCTGTCTGAAACTATAGATTTTGGAATCCCATGCATTCTCACAATTTCATCAATATATAGCTTTGCCAACTTTTCCACTGAATCTGTCTGCTTGATTGGTAAGAAATGAGCTGATTTGGTTAATCTGTCAACAATGACCCATATTGCATCTCGATTTTGCCTTGACCTAGGTAATCCAACTACAAAATCCATCGCAATGTCTTTCCATTTCCACTCAGGTATAGGTAGGGGTTGCAATTGTCCACTTGTCCTTTGATGTTCTGCTTTGATCATTTGACAGGGAATGCATTTTGCTACAAATTCTGCAACACTTCTCTTTAATCCTGGCCACCAAAATAAACCTCTGAGTTCCTGATACATCTTTGTACTGCCTGGGTGAATTTCATAAGTTGAGAGATGAGCTTCCTGCAGTATCTCTTCTCTTAAGCTTCCAGCATTTGGAATACAAATCCTGCCTTTATACTTTAATAATCCTTCTCCATCAACAACAAAGTTCTCTAATTGTCCTGCTTGTACCTTCTGTATGATGGACTGAAATTTTTCATCTTGAGATAATGAATTGAGCACTCTATCTTTCAAGGTAGATTGGATCATCAGTTGATTCAACATCATATCTTTTGTCTCCTTCAGATTGACTACTGAAATCTCTAACTTTTCCATATCTCTGATAATCTGTTCCTGTTGGGTTATTAGCCAATTTGCATTTCCAAATATTTTTCTACTAAGTGCATCTGCAACCACATTTGCCTTTCCAGGATGGTACTGTATGTCCAAGTCATAATCTTTAATGAGCTCTAACCACCTTCTCTGTCTCAAATTAAGCTCTTTTTGATTGAAAATGTATTTGAGGCTTTTATGATCTGTAAACACTTCACATCTGACCCCATACAGGTAATGTCTCCATATTTTAAGTGCAAAAATCACAGCTGCCAATTCTAAATCATGAGTAGGATAGTTCTTTTCATGAATTTTCAGTTGCTTTGAAGCATAGGCCACCACTCTCCCATACTGCATCAATACACATCCAAGTCCTCTCAATGAAGCATCACAGAAAATTTGGAACCCTTCTGAACCTGATGGAATTGTCAAAATTGGGGCAGTCACTAGGCAATTCTTCAACTTTTGGAAAGCTCCTTCACACTGATCACTCCATTCAAATTTTACTGCTTTCTGGGTTAATCTGGATAATGGCACTGCTATCTGAGAGAACCCCTCTACAAATCTCCTGTAGTAACCAGCAAGTCCAAGAAAACTCCTCACCTCTGAAACAGTCGTTGGCCTTGGCCAATCTGATATAGCTTGAATTTTATTTTGATCAACTGAAATTCCTTCTCCACTAATCACATGCCCCAGAAAGTTTACACTGCTCAGCCAAAATTCACATTTTGAAAATTTGGCATATAACTTGTTCTCCTTTAATGTTTGCAACACTGCTTGCAGATGACTGGAGTGGCTTTCTTTATCACTTGAATAAATTAGAATGTCATCAATAAATACAATCACAAATATATCCAGAAATGATTTAAAAATTCTGTTCATCAAATCCATAAACACAGCTGGTGCATTTGTCACTCCAAATGACATTTCTACAAACTCGTAGTGGCCATATCTGGTTCTAAAAGCTGTCTTTGCTATATCTTCCTCCTTAATCCGTAGCTGATGATATCCAGATCTCAAATCAATTTTAGAGAAAATTGTAGCCCCTTCCAGTTGGTCAAAAAGATCATCAATCCTGGGCAATGGATATTTATTCTTAATAGTAAGCTTATTCAATTCTCTGTAATCTATGCATATTCTGAAGCTCCCATCTTTCTTCTTTACAAACAGTACTGGAGCTCCCCATGGTGAGGAACTTGGCCTGATGAACCCCTTATCGAGCAATTCCTGTAACTGACCTTTCAGCTCCTGTAACTCTTTGACTGCCATTCTGTAAGGTGCTCTTGCCACTGGTTCTGAACCCGGTATCAATTCAATAGTGAAATCTATCTCTCTTTCTGGTGGTAATCCTGGCAAATCATCTAAAAACACTTCTGGATACTCTCTGATTACAGGTATATCTTTCAAATCTTTAACTTCCTTATTTGTATCCTTTACTTGAGCAAGAAAAAACTGACATCCCTTGGATACCAATTTGTATGCTTTCAAATAAGTGATTATCATTGAAGAAATTCCTCTCTCACCATAAAACTTCAATTCTCCTTCTGAAAATTTAAACTTCACAATTTTCTTGTTACAGTCAATAACCACAAAATGCTTTGATAACCAATCCATTCTCAATATCATATCAAACTCTTGCAATGGTAAAACATTCATTGAAGCTTCAAACTCTCTTTCATTTAATTTGAAAGTTACTTTACATACTCCATTTACATTCATAAATGATCCATCTGGCATTAAAACTTTCAAAATTACATTGATTTCACAAACATTCAATCCAACACTTTTAACCAATTTTTCTGAAATGGAGTGTGAAGCTCCTGTATCAAATAGAATCCGTACAGGCTTTCCTTGCATCATAATTATACCTGTAATCACTTCAGGTGAATCCTTAGCATCCTTCTGAGTCAATGCATATACTCTAGGCAGAGTATTCTGTCGATTTTGACTTGATCCTGGAGTAGATGCAGCTGATTCCACTGTTCTTGGTCTTCCAACATTCCTCTGAGACCCAGTATTCATCTTTGACTCTCCTGCTGGTCTTTGTCCCAGGGTAGGACAGTTCTTAGCTATATGACCTGGTTGATGACACCAGAAGCAAGTATTTGTACCAGATAAGCATTCTCCTTTATGTTGTCTTCCACATTTGCTACAACTGTTCACACTTGAACTGTCACTGCTACTGGACTTTGTCTTTTTCCAATTAAACTTTCCACCTTGTGAAATAGACTTGCTATGTGAATCCTGAGGAATTCCCATAACCTCACCACTTTTCCTCTTCTGAAAATCACGTCTCCTTTGAGTATTTTGCATGTCTGCTTCTATCTTTCTAGCTTTTTTCACTAGCACCACATAATCTTCAATTTCAAAAGGAACCAGGGGTTGTCTAATTACATCCTTCAGTCCAGATAAAAATTTATGACATTTTTCCTCTGTCGTTTGTATTAACTGGGGAGCATATCTGGATAGGGTGATAAATTCAGCCTCATACTGCATCACTGATCTTTCTCCTTGTACTAATCTCATAAATTTATCTTGCATCTGTCTTCTCACTGTAAGAGGTACGAACCAATCTCTGAATATCTGAGTGAAGTCATTCCACTTGATTTGCATGCCAGGTATTCCTTCAAATTTGTCTTGATACAGTCCTCTCCACCACCTTTCAGCTTCTCCTTCTAGTGTAAAGGTTGCCAATGCAACTTTTCTCTCTTCTGGACAGTTCATACCTTCTAATATCTTTTCAATCCTCAGCAACCAGTTTTCAGCCTCTATTGGTCCCTCTATTCCTTTGAATAATGGTGGTCTCATATCTTGAAATAATTTCAGATATTTATCCATAACTATTCCACCACCACCACTACTCCCCGATGGTTGATTTCTTGAATCTTGAATCAGCTGAGTCACAGCTGTCATCATTTGTGCCAGTGCATCAGGATTAACATTAACATTAGGCACTGATCTTTCCACTTCCTCTTCTCTAGGATTATCTTGATTCCTGTTATCAATAACATATTCATTTCACATTAAATTTTCAATCATTGATATTCATCATAATGGCTTTTTCAGTATGATTCAGATCTTAACCTGGCTCTGATACCACTTTTGTCACGACCCGTCCCGGATGCTCGATCTAACGAGGCGGGTACGAAAAGTCGGACGATAGTACATTTCCAAAAGTATAAAATAACTCATCATCAAAACTTTTACAATAAACTGAAGAGCCACTAAACACAAAAAATCTATTTTACATGTTGTCATTTGCACCTCGTCTTCTGTAAACATGTTCTTCTCTTTCAGCCATTATTTCTTTAGGAACTTACCTGAAACATTTAAACTCGTGGTTTGAGTTTACTAAGTAAACTCAGTGGGAAATTATAGATAAATTAATCATTAAAATTAATTTATTTCGATATTTTATATCATTTCTTAAACGTACTTCTTTCATTTCCGTAACTTATATTTCTCTTGATATTTTTCATTTATATCAATTTTGAAGTAATTGTTACCTTTATTATTTCATTTGTATTTCCTTTTCCCATATGATTTGCACAAGAGCACCGTCTCAAAGTACCGAAAGGTACTACTTTTTCCATATGATTTCCTTTTCCCATTTCCATAGAAATTTCCTTTTCCTTTTTCGTGCACGAGTACGGCGTCCCCAGCCAGTACTATAAGGGGCTGACTCCTGTTATTTTCAATACCCTTTTCCTTTATTCTCTTTTTTTTTTTCTTTTCTCATTTTCATCTTTATTATTTCTATTTCATATAACATAATTAACATGCATTTTCATAAATAAATCTTTTCCTTTTCCATAAGCCTTTAAATCTTTATAACATATAGATTCTTTCTTAAGACGGTAAAATCATAAATGTTTGCCTTCAATATTTAATAATATAAGATATTAAATCAATTATTTAGAAAATTGAAATAATCAATAAAACATAAAATAATATAATTTACCCACTTTGAACTTTTCAGGCCTTCGATGCTTGATCTATTCTTGAATCAATTTCTCTTCTTGTTTAATCCTCGCGGGATCAACACTTATGACTTGATCTTTCACTTTCAAAAACCCTAATTTCAAACAATAACTTCTATCAAAATAATATTTTGATTTAAATTCTAAATATCACTAAAACTGAAATTGGAAGGAATTCACTTACACTTTTGAATGGAGACTTCTCAAACTCTCAAAATCCTTCTTCTCGAAATTTTCTTTTTCTTCGCTTCAATCCCTTCCTTATCTTTCAAGAAACATATCATTCACTTTGGATGAGGTAAAGGGAGGAAATTTATACGAGAAATCTGAAAGAAAAAATCAACAAACCTTTCCCTTAATCCTTATCGTCCGTTTCTCTCGTTCTTCCAATCTCTCCCAAAATAACACTTCTTTAACTGTGAGAAAGAAAAGGAATGATAGATTCTTATCATCGAAGAAGATTATTCACTAAAATTGGAAAACGAAACTTACCTCGCTCTCCCACGAAACCCTTGGTTGTCCGCCCGTTCCCTGTTCGCGCGAACTGCTCTCTTCCGCGATCCTTCTGTTCGCGGGATTATAAGGGTTGGGCCGGCCGGTTCAGTTGAACCGGCCGGAAGAACCGGTTATCACATAAAGGGTTTTTAAAATTATTGGATATGGATGAGAGGAAATCTTGTTTTGTACTTTGGTTGTTTCATGCTACTTTTTATGAGATTCCTTTACCCCATACATATTATTGACTACGGTTTCCTCTAGTCATTTTGCTATGTGATGTCATTTTGTTGTCGGCAAGTTTCCTCCGTTGCCGACTTTGGCTTCCTTTTATCCTTTTGCAATACAATTGTTACAAGTTTGTTCTTTCTTTTTTTCCTTCGTTCCATGCTATTAGCCATGATAGACAATAGTGCTTCTTTAAACCACTTATGTGGAAGTTCTTGGGCACTTATCTTGATTTAATTTTAATTTGTGAAACAATCTTATCTAATAGATTTATGATTGTGAAATATATAAATTGATTGTTTGAGACTGGTAAAGGAAGTAAGTTTTATTTAATAGATTCTAGTTCTCAACCTTGTGTATGCTTACTATGTGTGTGATTCTTTTGAGTGTTATACAAGTGCAACTACTTAATTTTGAGAGAAGTCATATCGTTGTATTGGCATGAAGCATAAATCATCTACATTTTAGTGGTCTTTTATCTCTATTATTTGCTAGTGGTAATTGATGTCTTGATTTTTGATCAAATTAGCAACAACTAGGATCAATTGAGGTGTTAAATTTCATTTGTTCATTGATTTTAAGGGGTTCAAATTTCTCGGTTATTTTTATTGTTTAAATTTCTCATTGATTTTTGGTGTGTATTTTGTGTCCTTGGTCTATGAATACTACTTTTTTGTGTGATCCACATTCAGAACATCATTCTAGCTGTACTAAGAACCTTAAACCCTTAGTTGCTTGTATCAAAAGAGCTCGTATTGAAATCAACAAGCTGACTAATAAGCCAATTTTGATTTGGAAGCATTCTTGGATTGTGCTAGGCCTTGATCGAATTGAGCTTTGTTCAATATTATATCAAAATGTATATGAATATGAATGCATATTTGCATTTGTATATCTGTGTGTTATTTATGCATCTATAATTAGATTTCTTTATGCTTGTGCAAATATTGGTTTGCTTGTAGGGCTGAAGTTTAACTTGAAAATAATATTTATTTAAAAAAAAATCAGATCAATTTAGACATGAATTTAATCAAAGATCGAATTGAGCCGTGATTTTGACTTTCTCAAATGCCTTTTAGTTAAGCTTTAGTTGGGGTCATTGGATGATATTGTTGTAGTGAACATTGGGGTGAAATTTAGATATGTAAAGTAGAAGCATCCTGTGGAAGTTTTTGTTTATAATTAGAGCTGCAAACGAATTGAATGTTCGACGAGTTGATCGTGGCTCAATTCGATAAAAGCTCATTTTATTCGTTTGATAAGCTAAACGAATGAGCTTGAACACTTTTGATAAATACTCGATAGCTAAATAAACGAGCTTGAACAACTTGTCGTTGGCTCGTTTATGTTCACGAATAGTATCGTTTAAAGCTCGTGAACATGCTTGTTGAAAAGCCCGATTAAAGCTCGTGTTCAAAGCTTGTTTAAAGTTCTATTAGAGCTCGATTTGACATATTTAATTAAAAATAAATATTATACCTTATTTGATTAAGTCTCACCTTATTTAACTAATTAAAAAAATAGTATAAAAAAATTCCCGTTTTTTATACTCATGTTGGACCTGCTTGCCTCTTTCTCTCTCCTCAATGGCATCAGCAACCCCCCTCCCCCCAAAAAAAAGAGTGTTTACTCCCACACCACCTGGATTGGCTAGAGCTTTGTTGGTTGTGTTTAAATGCGGTTTTATTTTGTCTAAACGAGCCGAACCACCGGCTTGGGTTAAAGAGCGACTCTATAAGCTTAAATAATCGAGCTCGAATGTGAACACGAGCCGAGCTTGAACAGGGGCTTCTTAAACGAGCTCGAGCTTGAATAGAGGCCACAAAAGCTTGATTCTTAATGAGCCGAGATTGAATAGGGTCCTGCCAAACGAGCTTGAGCTTGAGCTTGAACATGCTGAAGCTCGGCTCGGCTCGGCTCGGCTTATTTGCAGCCCTACTTATAATCAATGGGTAAGTCGTTATGAATGGAGAGTTGGATTAGCTGAGACTGGGAATTGGCGACAAAATAGAAGTGTGAAATGAACTGTGATAAAGCAGAATTGGAGAGGTAAATTGTGCCAGGTGTAGGAATGGATTCAGAGCTACTTTTTGTTTTAATGTATTGGCCGTGAGAAAATAATTTTTGGAACTTTTTTCTATTTCGTTGGAGCTTCTATGTTTGTTGAAGAAAATTTAATGACTATCTGAGTTTTCTTTTCTGTAAAAATGCAAATCTATCTGTCAAATGTAGTATGATCCAAACAAAGTAGGCAATTTTCTTTTTTTAGCTACATAAACTTGAAGTTTTCTTACTTTATGGTGATTACGTACAAGTATATGTGTAGCTAAATGTTTACTTGTTCTTTCATATCCATGGTAACTGCTATCCCATTCATAATTAGGAAATCCCTGCATTGAATGAATTTGAAACTTTTTTCTGTCTCACATATCCATGGTAACTGCTATCTCCAACGCCCTATTGCGCACAAGTATTTAATATAAAATCTGATGGCATTTGTGCGCTCAATTTATAATTCATAGGTTGCTTTGGACATTCATATCAACCATATGGATTCCCTAGTTAGTCTAGTTGTAAACGAACCAGATGTTCGACAAAGTACTCGTGGCTTGGTTCGTTTATAGCTCGTTCATGGTCGTTTCATTACGTAATAAAAAAGCTAGAATATTTTTGTTAAATTCTCGATGTTTAACTAAATAAGTTTGAACAGCTATGTGTTAGACTCGTTTATGTTCATGAATATCATCTAAAGCTCATGAACAAGCTCGATATGAAGCTTGATAAAATATTTGTTAAGAAACTTGATTCGTGCTCGATTAAGAGATCGTGAACAAGCTTGCTTATAAGATATGTTTAGAACTAAATTAAATTCTTAAGATTAGCTTAAATTTATATTTTGTAGATTTTTACATAATTTTTAGTTTATTATAATAAATAATTTTTATTTTTATAAAAAATTAATTTATTTTTATGTTATACTCTTTCATTAAAATGAATTTGTTCATGTTTGCTAAACTTTTTGTTTAAAGTATTCATGAACAAGTTTGTTTATAAGAATAATTTTCTGAGCTTGCTTGTTTGGTAGCTTGAAAATATTTACTAAATATGTTTGTCAACAGGCTCGTATAAATATATTAAAAAAAAACATGCTCGTATGTTCCATAATAGACTCTATGGTAATTGTTTGTAATTAGGCTCGATAAAGCTCGTTTGTTAGCTAATAAACATCTATAAAATAAAGCTCGTTAATAGTTTGATAATGCTCGTTTATTTAAGACTCGATATTACAAAATGAATCAAACACAATCCAAAAATGAACATATATCATTTTAAACGAACCAAGCTTAAACACAAATATAAAAGCTCGAATTGAGCTCGAACAAGCTGATGATAAACAAGCTCAAACATGAATAAGCACATGCTTAGTTCAACTCAGTTAGTTTGTAGCTCTAATTTAGCATATCACTTAATTGAGTTGATATACTCTGTACATGTTTATTTTACACATCACTGGTAGATATGATAATGCTGAATTGGTGAACCACTCACTCCTATAATTTTGCACAGTTATATTATTGTTACAAACTGGTATAGAATGAGTCGAGGTTGTTTTTTCTTATGTTTATTATTATTTTTTCTAATCCTCTTAAAATACTGTTCCCAGCATGAAACTGGTCTATGTAAGAACTTGCTTCAAGAATATGCTCAGAAGATGAACTATGCAATCCCGTTATACAGCTGCACTAGGCAGGCCTCAGGAACCAATAGCTTCATCTGTACCGTTGAGATTCATGGAATCCAATATATTGGTGCTGCTGCTAAAACAAAGAAGGAAGCAGAAATTAAAGCTGCACGAACTGCTCTTCTAGCAATTCAGAGTATGCAATATTGTTTCTTTCTCCTACTAATAGTCAGTCTTTGGATCCTTCTCTATGTGTATGGTGCTTATAATACTTTAAGTATTGGAGTTTTATTTGGACTTATAAATCATTTTAATCCAATTTATTGATTTTGTTATTGTCTGCCCTTTATGCTTCAAAAGAAATGGCACCACTTAAATGAAATTTCGTTTCTCATTTTTCATACAAAGTGTGCTCATCTGTGGTCAAAGAGATTACTGAAACGTTGCTTAAGTGCAACTATTAGGCTTCGTTTGGGACTGCTTTTTTACTGCTTCTTAAAGCAGTTTTTTAGTACAATAAATTAAATTTTTATACTAAAAAACTGCTTTAAGAAGCAATAAGAAAGCCGTCCCAAACGAACGCATTAGTTGATCAGGAACTGGGAGAGAATTTAGAGCACTGAATGGCCTGCGCATCCTTTTTTTTTTTTTTTTAAAGATGTGACTAGCTGTTTTTTTCACTTTTGCCTTGCAGGTGCATCTTTGGCTGGCGCCCACGGCGCTTCCCCGTATACTGTGCTTCCCGGCAAAAAGAAAGGAAAAGAAACCGAGCAGCCACAACCTGAATCAGCTAAGCCATTGAAGCCGAAGAAGACTAAATTCAAGAAGAAATGGCCCAAAAGAAGAGTTCCAAGAAGAAAGAAAGATCATCAGAACTTAGCTAAATCAGTCACTGATGAGACTGGAGAAGTTAATGCTGAAGTAGCTGCTCTCACTCTTACCTCTGAAGATCTCACGGTTAAATATTTAGAGATGTTGGACAAAGAGATCAAGTTACAGTTACAGTTACAAGCCCAGCCAGGATTATACTGAGGAAGAAGTGAAGATTTGTGATTAGTTTGTGTGATATCTATTTAAGCCATTGATAGGAGTTAACATTGGATATTTATAATTAATTTCATAGGCTTGAAAAGAGAAATTATGGAAGTTCACTTTGTAGCTACCGTTTGATTTTTTATGGAAATATTTTGTATCATCCTCGTTACTCTCATACTAATCTTGCACTTTGCAATGAAAAATTATTTTGTACGAACACCTGATGCTGTTCGGAGGCGAATCAGGATCCGTCATATCAACTTTTTTTGTTGTGTATCAATACTGTGTATCAGGTTATGTGACGCATTCTGATTTACCTCTGAATAATCTAATGTCCACACAAAATAATTTCTCCTCTATAATAGAAATTATTATGACAATTTCTGAACAAAAATACTGATAAACTTCATCGTTAAGAGTAATGTTTTTCACCTGTTACAATAGCAGCCATCATTTTTAGCTATAAAATTGCTTGATTAATTAGTAAAAAAAATTTCCAAAACAAAATCTTAGTCATGTTCATATGAAGTTAGCGAAGGGCCCAAAGTCCAATGCTCAGATTGTTGTTATAAAATTAAAACTTTATTTCCTTTCTTTATTGTAAAGAAAATTAAAGCATGATATGTTGATCAGTCTCATGATCATGTTTGGTTTAATCATTATGCTATCTTCTTCTTAGATTTAGCATTTCAAAAACGTATATAGATTAAGAAATGCATGGGCCTGGGTCCCATCTAGATTAATTATTTTTTTAATATATATTAGTTTAAATTTTAATAAAATAAATTAAAATTTTTATTTTAAGATAAGTGTAATATAATTGTTAGTTAACATTATATTATTTTTTAAATAAATTCAACATTTAATTATTTTTTAATCATATAAACCTTATAAGATGAAAAATTGGGCCAACAATATCAGCCCGAGAGGCCCGCCATTGACCCGTGTAATGAAAAGTAGCATCACATGCTATGGCGTTCAATTAGGAATAATTATTACGTCCTCTGACCGGACGAAGAGCTACGTTCGGCCGCCAATAACATGTTGCCACGTGCTCTTACTCTCCACCACGCGGCCCGACGACTTGACCCGGATCGGAACTTGGGAATGCTATGTTCGCGTATTGCGAGGTGTTACTCGGTATTTGCTCGGTATTGCTAGGTATTGCATGGCAATAACGAGAAATACCACTATGTGAAGACCAATACCGAGCAAATACCGAGTTGTACCGAGTTTTTCTCGGTATTGCTTGGTATTTGCTCGGTATTGATTATTGCCAAGCAAAATCAACCAATACCTAGCAATACCGAGTAATACCGAGCAATACCTAGCAAAATCGAGAAATACCGAGCCATCCTGGGTCCGTTCCGGGTCGGGTTGTCGGGGCGCGCAATAAATAGTGAGAACGCGTGGCGCGATTCTACTGGCGGCCGAAGGTAGAGCTACGTCCTGTGACCGGACCAAATAAAAGTTCTTGAATTAGTCAACAATTGTAGTAATAAAATATGCTGAAATAAACGAATGTCATACTTTGTAAAGGAATGCGGCTCTGAGCTTCTCCAATACTCTCCATTGAAGGAGAGGGCCACTCTCTTCCCTCTCTTTTGCTTTCTCCTTTCGATTCTATTCTGTTCCAATTCTTCTAAACTTTTTTCTCTTTTTTAAATTTATCTTCAAAAGAAAAAGAAAATGTTTAATTAACCAACCTTTTACGAGAGAGTTAAATGCAGAAAGGAAAAGAGCAGCAGAATAAAGCGTGAGAGCACGAATCTCAATGCATGGAGGATAAGTTATGTGCCCCAATTTTTATACCAATATGGTTCGATCTTGTGTGTATATATATATTGTGTGTGCGGGATGTGCGTTTGAACCTGATCCTACTTGTTAGGATTATTTAAATTGTTTCAATCAATGTGTTATGAGTTCGAGAATTACATTGCTACATTTATTGCCTCAGGCAGCTCGTATCGGTCGTTGGCCAGGAGTTTTGGCTACCAATCAAGAAGTATTGGGTTCAAGTCTCAAGTATGTAATGTGTGTATGAGTTTGACTTAATTGACCTAAATGTCCCCAATATTTATTGTTTCTTAAATATGATGATAGATGCTTTTGTTAATATTTAATTGAGATTGATTTTTTAATTAATTTATTTATTAATAATGCATGATTAGTTTTAAATGAAAAATTTGATTCTTAATACGACACAATATACAAAAAAGATTCATGTAACTGATCCCACTAGCTGGATAAAAGCTTGATGTTGTTGTATTAATGAAGCATTATTATCATAAATATAAACACATACACTATATATTTTGAATAAAATTAAATTAAAATGTCATGAAAATTTAAAAATAAGACACAACAATATAAAATTTATTGGTTGCTTCACTTGTTCAAATTGTAAGAAAGGCGCTCCATTAATTAGATGTGAACGAATATCAATGACAAAGATTAAATTTTTTAAAAAAAAGGTAAAAAATTTGTAAAGATAAAACATATTTGTCTAAAAAGAAAAGGAGAATATTGATGGCAATAATTGAAAGGTGGCAAAATTTGATCGATCACCATCGAGAGGCTCATTTTTTCCCTAAAGAAAAAGAAATATTCCGAATAAAAAAAGTGTTGATAACATTACTTTTGTATTCATTTTCAATTATTTTATTTCAACATTAAAAATTTCACCAGAATATTATATATTATGTAAAATTTAATATAAATTTTATGGCATTCTGTGTAAATATATGCATTCAACTACTTCTCCTAGCTTCAATTCTGTCATTGATGTGACATTAATCTAAAAATATAAGCAATGGTTTAGTAAAGAACTATAAATCATATACATTAAAATATTTGGGTCTGAATATTTCTATCGAAGTTTCATCTCAATTAATCTTTAAAATATTATTGAATTTACATTAATATAAGTGAAATATATATAGATAATTAATTGTTGTCCGATCGAAGTCATCTAATCAACACCATCCAAGCGTTGCATCTTCAGCATTCTTCCATATTTATAGAATTACAAACTCATGCTATATAATTTGTAATATGAGAATATTATAAATAGGAGCATGATATTTAATTTAAATTTGCAATAGGATCATGCGGTTTAAAAAAAAAAAAGCAAACTAGTCAAATCCTTTGGCTAGTTTCTAAAGAATGATTTCATGCATTCAAAATTGGCTAAATCATTTGGTGCATTTTAGAATTAGTCAAATGATTTAGTTTATTCTTTAGAACTAGCTAAATCATTTGACTAATTCACCACAGTCAGCTGTAGCAATGCGCCAAACAGTTTGGTGCATTCACTGGAATACGCCAAGCAAAATGATGCATTCCATTGAATGTTCCAAACTGTTTGACTTATTTTAAATATACTAAATAGTTTGATGCATTCAATGGAATAAGTCATTCTGTTTGGCTAATTTGTTTCTTTTAAATTTTTTTAATGCTCTGTTTCTATTCCTAATTAATTAAACACTATACTCCTTAAATAAAATCCTTGACAATCTTATCTTCTTCAATTAAAGAGAAGAATATACTCTTGTAATAAATATCATCTGTGTATGCATAAAGATACATAAATTTATGCATATTATATACATTATATATGAGCTGATTTTAAGCTAGTCATTTTCAGGTTTAATATATTAACTTTATTATGATAAGTGATTATTTTGTAAAAATTAAACTATTTCAAGAAAATAAAAATAAATAGAAAAAGCCATGAATGGACCTAAAAAGCTTGGTCCACCGAGATTAGCGGGGAAAATAGCCGGCCTTCGCGGTCGTATATGCCCTCTGGTCCACCGTACTTGGTCGGGAACAGCCATGAATGGACCGAACCCAGCGGTGGGGCCTCAAAATCCGGCCGGGTCGCGTGACGAGAACCGGTCGGATTGGTCCGGCCTTTTCGGTGCACTTTTACTTTAGAGACGCACCCACCATCACGCCAACTTTCCGTCGAATGGCCAGGATCGCCTGACTCCATGGGCCCCATGAAGCCTGTGGCTGCCGGAGCGTAGTGCCACCGTAGTAGCTTCCCTTGTGGTCCCTGGAAAAAGTTGCTAAAGTGTAAATGATCGTTGTTGAGTGATTGAGACGGCGCCCGACGGCAGCAGGAAATAATAAAATGGATATATATCTATATTATAGAAAGCGTGAGGGTTAAAATGAAAAAAAAAAAAGATGAAATTTAAATATTATATAATTTGTCATATATATATATATATATATATATATATATATATATATATATATATATATATATATATATATATATATATATATAAAGTTGTAAACAAATTATTTAAATTTTGAACATGATGATTTAAAAGTCATTTTGATTTGTTTTATATCAAAATGTTGGGATTAAAATTTTTTAGGTGAAAAATACATATTTTTATATGAAAAAATGGATATAAATTACAATTTTTAATGTTTTTATAATTTAATTAAACAATTTATTTATGTGCTGCATACAAAATATAAATTCTATATGCGCTTCTACCCATCTAAATCAGGACAACAACAACCTTCATTTCTCCAATGCTTATCAAGGACCTGACTTCTCCATTGCCAATGGGTCATAGCTACCTATTCACAACTCCGATCAGGGTCCCCTTCCCATACCTGACACACCCCGCAAGCTTCGCTTGTGTAATCTTCTTCATGTTCCATCGCTCACACATAATTTTTTATCAGTTTCTAAACTAACATCTGATAATTCCATCATTATATGTTTTGATGCTAACGGGTTTGAAATTTAGGATCTTCAGGACCAACGTCCGCTTCTTCATGGGCATCTTCATAATGGACTCTATCAGATTCAGATGTCTCCCGACACTTCTCCTATGGCTCTCACCGCCAATACCACATCATCTCAACCTGGCATGCTCGATTAGGCCATCTGAGCAATCGTCTCCTCTCGATTCTTGCACAAAGCCTACCCGAACTTACCAATGTATCACAATTCTTTATGTGTATTCACAAGCTATCTTTCAATAAAAGTTTTTCCGTCTCTTATTCCCATTTGATTTAATCCACTTTGATATTTGGGGGCCGGCCTCGCAACATCTTTAGATCGATATAGATATTATGTTGTATTTATTGATGATTTCACACGCTTCTCATGGCTTTATTTCATTCATTCAAAACAAGAAGCCTTTACAAAATTCAAGTTATTTTGGAATCTTGTTAAAACCCAACATCACTGTGCTCCCAAGATTTTTTGCTTCGACTGTGGCAGCGAATTTACAAGCTATGATTTCCAACTTTATTAGCAAGAGCTCAGCATCATTAATCAACTCAGTTGTCCTCACACTCCCGAACAAAATGGTTTAGCCGAGCGTAAACACAGGTACCTACTCGATATCACTTGTACTCTTTTACATGCTTCCCATCTTCTAAATCAATTTTGGGCCGAAGCGACATCCACAGCTCATTATCTTATCAGTAAGACTTCATTCTAAATATATCTCCCTCCAAACTCCATATCAAGGTCTTCATGGCAAATCTCCTACATATTCTCATCTACGCACATTTGGATGTATGTGCCTCCCTTGGTTAAAACCTTACACTTCAAATAAATTATCCCCTCGGTCTAAAACTCCTTTAAAAAATAATGAGTGAATTTGAATGACTTATTATATATGGACTCAGCTTGACTCGATTTATTTATAGCCTAAGATAAACCAATAATTTAAAATACTAAATTTAATGGAGACAAATGAGATCCAAATCATATTAATTTCCAAATATAGTTTAAAAGAATTTTAAAATATTTGAATTTATATTTGAATGAGTGTAATAGATGAATAATCAATCATTTTTTATATTTCACTCAACTCTAAGTAAATATGAGAATTTAAAAATTCATTCTAACTAAATTTGGATAATAACATCCTCACCTATTTTTTTTCCAAAGGTAGTGATATTAAATTTTATATGAGGGCATGCATGTCATCCATCCCTCTATTCTTGATCAATCTATTATATTATATCTGTATTATTGAATTTAGAATTATTCGTGAATCACACTTAATTCTACTAAAAATCTTGAGTGAAATAAAGAGAATTCTACTAAAAAGAAGCTCTAAATTTTTTTCTATAACAAATTTGAGTACAAAAGATCGTATAATTTGAGCTCACCATTCGACCCTCTATTCATGGATTTGAGTTGGAACATGAACATTACATAATTAGCATACTACAAGAAAATCTTCTATTACCAGCGGTTTTTCGGTTTTTCCAGATGAAATTGATCAATTTCCAACGGAAATTAAGATTTTTGAGGGCTTTTTGGCTGATATTTCTCCAAAAGCCGCATAGGAAATGACAATTGGAGGCTAATTTCCGGTGGTAATTTTTTCTGGCGGCTTTCCAGCGGAATAATTATGGAAATTTGTAGAAAAAATTGTCATACATATTCTGCCGAAGATATGTTGGAAAGCCGCCGAAAAATAGTCAGTCGGGTTTAAGGTCGAAAAAATCTGTAGGTACGTAATGGACGATATTTTTGTAATGTCAATATGTTATACATAAAATAAGGGAAAAAGATTAATAGTTGTTTAGCTATATTAGAGTATTTGAATTGATAAATCATTCATAAAACTCCTAAGAAATTATTGACTTTGTCTGTATTGAATAATTGCTAGGATCGACATTCATAAATGATTGGCCTCTCAATGCAAGAACAAAAGTAAGTGGCTTATCAGCGATGTAGTAGGTACTTAACGTGCTTGTTTGTTCAGCCTAGTCGTCTAGCTCGGCTAAAAAAAAGGTTAGAAAAATAAAATGGACAACTTAATTGGTCGCTTATCCGTATCAATTGACTAATCGCAGTCCCATGTGCCTATCACCATAGAGAGGAATTAAAAAAAAGTCATAGTGTAGTACTCATGTTTAAGAACAAAAAGATTGACCCACTGAGGTTTAGGGTTGTTGGTGAACGAGCACGGTTCGGAACCCCCCATCCATGGTTCAAATTTCCTCTACTATACGGCCTCGCCTTTTCAGTGGGGCAAAGCAAGTGTGGGCTCGATGCCGGTGGATGGCCTAGCTAGGTTCCGCCGAGAGATTAGTTACACCATCCAGCGTTACTTTTGGAGTGGCAACGAGTAGATCCCCTGTTCAAAAAAAAAAAAGATTGGTGTGGTACACCATTTTGATTAATTTGATTATTATTATTATTATTTTCCTCGATATGTTCTTCTCTCTGTTAATGCATTCATATTAATATTTTTTTTTTTACAATTATCTTTCTCTGAAAAAAAAAATGGTTTAGGATGTTTTTTGCTTGTTTTTCTAAGAATGAGGTATATAACAATGTCGACTATATGCCAAAAAGTTTGGACAATTAAAATTGGTTTCAACAAAAAAAAAAAAGAAATATTTAGATTGATTGGAATTGATTTCAATCATCCAGAAAGAATTGCAGGTTGAGACACAATAGTTAGACTATATATGTGATGTTATAATGATATTATAAAGAGAATCAGCATTCTAAGAAAAGAGATTGGGGGAAATGAAGG
The DNA here is from genome assembly GCA_016618105.1 of Dendrobium huoshanense. Classification (NCBI taxonomy): domain Eukaryota; kingdom Viridiplantae; phylum Streptophyta; class Magnoliopsida; order Asparagales; family Orchidaceae; genus Dendrobium; species Dendrobium huoshanense. The sequence continues at coordinate 11,313,059 of CM028343.1, read as the reverse complement.
AATAAATGATGTGAAAATAAAATGATTATTGCCGCGTGTTAGAAGTTGAGTAGATCAAGATAAAATTTGATCATTTTATCTACAATGGTTGATTTACATGAAAAAATAATGGGACGTAAAAAAGAGATCGATGATTCTTGTCTGATAGATTGGGTTTGATTGTCTTTGGATTTGGGCTTGAGATTCAAAAAAGCTTAGAGACATAAATAATTATGAAGCTCCACTCGGACAACAGGGCCACTCGACTATGGTCTTTTGACCACTATTACTTGGTCATGATCTTCCAAGCACTATCATCTATTACAGTCGTGAGCCGTCTAACCACTATCATTTATATGATCCTTTAACCAACGTCATCTGACTATAATCATATGATGTCCATCTCCCCACTACAGTCATCTAACTATAGCTCAACAGTCATCCTCTAATTGTCATCTTCCAAGTATCGTTATTCGACCACAGTCACCATATGATGATCCTTTGGCTATTATAAAATTGTCACACTGATGCCCATTGAATTTGTCACATCTTCCCCAACAACTTTAATGCCTACCATCTCCTATAAAATCAATTCATGTTGTCAATACTCAACGATGTTGCATTTGATTCCCAACTAAACAAAGGATTCAATGCTTAACTTATCAAAAATGATATTGAAGAGCAAAATGTAATGGAGTAAGAGATTGAAGTTTCGTTTGGGATGATCGATATTCTTATTATTTCTTACAACAGTTTTAAATTTTTGTACTACAAAACTGCTTTAAGAAACAATAAGAAAATCATTCTTCACGAAGTCTAAATATACATAAATTAGAAGAGCCGCAGCTAGCCAATAATTAATGAACAAATGGAAGTGAATATATCAAGCAAAAAGAAGAAGAATATCTTATGCAATGCAGATCATATTGCAAGAGATGAACATTTTAAGTAAAGTATATATTGACCAAAAATAACACTATTCTCTTATGATTTCACTTCCAAAGCCTTAGCAGACAATAATTCAACAGATAATCCATCAATTGATTAATGATAATTACCCATATTAATCAGTAATCATAAGCAAATCAAACGACTCCACATTATTCACACCTCATCATGAGATAACCGGTCCCCTTCTTTGGGCACTTTTCTGCGTGCCTATACCACAGCACACAATTTGAATTTTACAATATATGGAGCCCAAAAATATAATTAAATATGTTCCTCCCAGCCCTCCGTCCTTGCTTCTCATGCAACGCAAAAAACATCATAGCCTCGCAATTATTCAGTTCCCCGTTCCCAAACACGAAAAATATCGATCACATTTTATCACGCGCATTATTTCATTATAGTACCCCCTAATAAAATAAACAAACAAAAAGCTTTCCTGTAAAGGTTTATTATTTATCCGAGAAGAAAGAAAAAAAAAAAAAATAAAAAAAAAAAATAAAGAAAGATAAGCTGCAACATAACGAATCACGAGAAAGAACAGAAGCAAGCCAGCAAACTTTTTCTTTCTTTGGTTGGTCCCTCTAAATTAGTATTTTTATTTCATTTTTGCCATTGACTGAGTGCTTCTAATCATCTAAGGGACCTCAGCTTTTTCAAACGCCTTTCCTATTTAAGAGCCCCAACAAATTGTGCTGAGTGACAGAGAAAAACAAGAGAGACAAAAAGAGATGATGGCAATGGAGAATTATTTCCTTGCGTTTGGAGTTGGAGATCATCTTCTCCATCAGCCATTTTCTCTGGGTAAATTTTGATGTTTCTCCTATAATTGTCTTCCTCTTATTAACTTTTCTCTTAGTTTCTTTCAATTCCATTTTCATAATTTGATTAAGTTATATAATTTTGTTAACTATGGTTTAGATATGGAGTCTCCTATGTCGTCGGAGGCGTCGACCGGTTACTTGCAAGATGCGGTGGTGGAATGGAGCGAGAGGTGCAAGCGGCGACGGATAGTTTCACCGTCCAGTTACGATCCTCCGATGATGATGGTGGCGCCGACCGCCGCTGAAGACATCCAAGAGCTTCTTCAAGTAATAATTATCACACCAATGTGATCCAATTTACTTTTTTTATTTATGAAAGTAAAATAATTATTTTTTTAATGTACAAATTAGGAAAATTTTCTCATGTCTTTTATTCCTGAGTTTTTGTAATTATTTATTAACAATTAATTACAATTTATAACAGGTGTTTTGGGGTTCAAATTGTGCTGGGAATACCTATGGAGACTTGGACTCCTTGTTTCAAGAAAGCAGTATTGTCTCAGGTTCTCCCTTCATCTTTCTTTTCTCCAGTCAATTCAGGAGGACATCTACTGTAGTAAAAGATGAATACAAATTTGGTCTCAAATCTTACTCTTTCCTACCTGAAATCCTGAATATTTGCACACGACGCACTTACTGTAGAAGTATAATTTCATAAACAAACATTAGACTTTGCTTGTAATTTTCGAATTGCATATATCCATTCATCACATTTGAAAAAGTTTTTTTAAAAGTTAACGAACCATCTTTTGAGAATTCAAGCTGAGCTGTCTGACTAAAGAAATTTAACATAATTAAAGAAATTTAATTAGCTTAATTACTATGATATCAGACGAGAACACCTTCAACTTCTGGGAGGAAGAAACAGAGAAAACAGTTGCACATGCTCAAAAAGAAACACTCTTCTCTTCTCCATCATCTTCTTCGCACGAGATCTACTCAACCATTTTACCCAAGATGATTACTCATGATTCCTCAACTGTGAAGCAAAAAGAAGAAGAAAACGGAGAGAGAACAATGAAGAGGAGGAAGAAGAAAGTGGCTTATCCTTTCACAGTTTTGAAGCCAGCAGGGCTTGATGAAGGAGAAGTGACTCTTGCAGAGATTAATGAGAGGCTTTTGATGCGGCCGATGAGGCCGGTGAGGCATCCCGTGGGCGAGTTTAAGTGCATGCCTTGTGTGCCGGACGTCGGCGGCGGGCCGGGGCTATCCGGCAAGGCGGTCGTGGGACTCACAAGGATTCATACACAGGGGAGGGGGAGTATTACTATTATAAGAACAAGAGGGTGATGAAGCGATGGATTTTTTGTTCTGTGCTAGTTTAGTTAATTATGATCTTTTGTACAGGGGATAGATGGCTAATTAAGTGAATTGTAGAGATGTATATGTAATTTTGTATCTTTGTAGGGGTTTTATATGAGATAAATTTATAAATCAAATTCTCCTTATAATTAAAATACTCATAATAGCTTTTCAAAAAATTATTTTTTCCACAACAACTTCATTAATATCATCTTTATAAAACATTAAAGCATTTCCAAATAGAGAAATTATTTTGTGCGATCACCGTACCATCTAGAGGCGAATCAGAACGTGTCTCATCACCTGGTACGTAGCAAACAAATGACGTAGAGTATTCTGATTCGCCTCCTGATGGCGTCCGTATCTGCACAGAATAATTTCATTCCCAAACCAAACCAACCCTAAATAGCAATTTTTTCTAAGAGAAACACATATATGCCTACTTCATATATAAAAAAACGAATATCATGATGACCATACTCAAGTTAAAAAAAAAAAAGTTTTAATATAAGAAGAACTAAGAACTGATTTTGTAGCCTAAAGAGAAGAGATTTGAACATTTGAAAAAGCTGAAATATCATTCTGAATGATTACAAGCGATTTGGCGCATTGAAAGTTCGAGCCTGGATATTTTTCTTTTCTCTCCTTCGAGCTTTAGCAAGCTGCCTTTAAATCATTAGAATCAAATTAACAGATAATTACCAAATTAATTAACTATTATAGTTTGGAGCAGAGATTGGGTGTTCACGTTCTTCTTGATAATCCTATTATGGAAAGTATATTCTTCACTTGATTAGAATGAATCATTTGCTGGCCACTCAGTCACTCTATATCAGTTTCTTGGGGCGGACATTACAGAAAAATTTGTTATTATTAGCAACTTTTTCGGGCGGAACTGGGCAAATTTCCATATGTAATGAGTTTTTCCGGCAAATTTTTTCCTGCCGACATAAACTGCGTAGTAAACTATATATGATTGCAATATGAAAAAATAAAATAATAAAAAAGCTGTCTCAAATAAAATCAAAGTTATTTTTTTCATAACAAATTTACAATGAAATTATAAAAAAATTAGTCAATCCAAAGGAGAAATTAATTTGTGTAGAGACCGGACGCAGAACATTATTCGGAGACCAACCAGAAGGGTGATATGACGCATTCTAATTAGCCACTTAATGACAATCGGTATCCGCACAGAATAATTAATCATTCCAAAGAGACCTTAAGCTTATCTTAATTTCTTAATAATTAAGCTAATTCTTCTGTTCTGCGGGGAAAGAGGCCAAGCAAGATTTTTTTTTTATGTACGAGAGATTGAAAAAGATTAGTACAGGTACAGGCACGAGCATGTTCACGTTTTATCAACGAAATATTGAAGTTGGTGAGCAGCGGGGTCATCTACTCATCTCACAATAATTGAGACCATTTGTACTGTTTCAGTGTTTTTGTCGTTTTTATGTCTGCCTTATTTATTTTTGTTTTTAGGACATTTAGATCAATTAAGATAAATTCACGCACACGATGAATACACAAAGACTCGAACATAGCACCTCTTAGTTGAAGCATAAGCTCTAAACCAATAAGTCAAGGTGAGCTGTGTATGCCTGATTAGCTTATCCTGCTTTTATATAAAAAATAACATAAATTATTTATGAATTAATTTTAAATTTATTTAAAGATTAATATTATATATCAATAATTTATATTTTAACAAATTTAAAATAAATTCATTAATATTTTTAATTATTTTAAAATAAATTATATATTAATGATACAATATAATAATTTATTTGAATATAATTAAAATTTCTTAGATTTGTTGAGTTCAAATTTAAATTCTATCATTAAGATTCAAAATAAATTAATCATCTTATTTAATTCAATTATATTAAATAACTAATTTTTTAACATTTGACCTTAATTTCTGTGATCACGAAAGGTCTCTTTACAACGAACGGACAAATGACTATGTGTGACCTAAGAGCATAGTAACTTAAAGAGCAGACTTGTTCTTTAACTTCTAAACAGAATTCGATCCATGAATTTTTTTCCAAACGATTATCTAGCTTCTCTCAAATACAAGGTCAATGTCCACATGAATGATATATAGTTTGCTCGTAGACGAAGCTTCTAGAAGGATTGATGAACCCACAGTTACCTGATTCGACCCACCTACAGTCCTCCTTACAGTTGCATTGATCTCCTCAAGGGCCAGGCTAGAGAGTCGAATAGAGAGTCTATGCCTTATAGACAGGACGAGTGTCTATTTACAATTGATATATCATTGAGGCAAAATCAAGCTGGAAACTTCAAAAATTAAATCCGAGATCACTTGAACTTCGATTTCAGCGAACTTACAGTTAAAATGAGCGTCTCAGAAATACAAACCCAACGACACCAAATTCAACTCAATTCGAGCCCAAATGAATCCAAATCAAGGACCTGAAAACGCTGTTGAAAAATTCGAACCACAAATTGAGTTACCAAACAGTTTCCAAACATAACGTGCTTATAGTCAAATCAAGTATCTCAACGAGACGAATCCAACGAGCCAAAGATCGCCGAATTATGACATCATTAAGATCTTCAAATGCCCGGTGAACGGTACACGATGAAGGGATTCAATATCGGCCGTCCATCCGACCACTCCCTATTTACCCATGATCTCTCACCTATTTACAAGCCATGCCACTCCGGAATATCTATAAATAGACCCCTCATTTCTAATCAGAGGGGGACCCAAGCAAAAAGAAGAGAAGAAGATTATGAGGGAAAAAACTCCTCGACTACTGCTGCCAGAATTATGCTCGACTTCCGAATGACGTCGGAATTTTGCCGATGCTCGAGTGACGCCAGAATTCTTCTTGACAGCCGAGTGACGCTAGAATTCTGTCTGATGCCCAAGTGACGCCGGAATTCTTCTCGACACCCTAGTGAAACCGGAATTCCATTCGACTTCTGAACGACGCCGGAATTCTGCCTGACTTCCGAACGACGCTGGAATTCAGCTCGATCTCTAAGTGACGCCGAAACTCTGCCCGATATTGTAATTGGATTTCAATCCGGAAGTGAAGCATTATAATATGATTGTCCTAAATTTTAAGGACGAGTTGGCCTCTTGTACCTCAAACAAATACTAGTGGAATCATTTCAATTGGGCGTGGCCCCGTGATTTTTTCCCTTTCTAGGATTTTCCACATAAAAATTATGATGTTATTATTTATCCACTGTTTGTGTGCTAGATATCCGCACAATGCTGAGATGAAAATTTTATAACTCTATCGCCACGTATATTCTAGTCCTCAACAACAATAATCTAGAATGTTTTGAGATGTATAATTGTGTTATCATTTAAAAAATATTGCAGAGACACTTTTTTTTTTCAACATAAATTGAAAATATATTAATAAAAAGTCCACGGTTACAGACACAATAAATGACAAAACAAAATCCAACAGAGAAAGGAGAAGACAAAATACAGCCAAATAAGGGGCTCAGTATAAGAATTGCCGAGACTACCAGCACCCCAGAAATCTGGCACGGACCATCCAAAAGGAAACAGCGACTGAACCAATGGTTGCCACACGCAGACCAAAGGGATGCGAGCCCCAGCCACATCACAGCCCAAAACAACCAGCAATCGACCAAAACCAATAAAATCAAACAACACCATCACAGAGAGAAAATAGAAATTATCTTCTACGCCTTCCCCTACCACGAAAGCTGCCACGAAATCTACCGCGAGAGGCCACAGAAGTCGGCCTAACAGTAACCAAAGAAAAATCATTTCCAGGATCCGACCCACCACAGAAATTTGGGGAAACAACACCAGCGTCCGAAAATTCAGATCTCGATTCATAATCAGATGAAGCATCTAGCCAATTCATCTGGCAACGCAAGTCGCTACCAGAAAATTCCCCCAAACGATTAATCATAGTTTGTGAACCCACCATATTAACAGGAACACTAACAAAATTGTTTGAGCAAACCGAATTAATTTTCACACTATCCTCACAATCAGCAGAAATATTCACATTCTCAACCGGATTACAGGCACCCAACACACCCGGCGAAACAGAATCTGAAGCAGGAACATGAATCGGAACAACCACAGACGGAAGCCCAGCAACCTCTTCCGAAATACAATTACCAACCAACAAGTTCACCGGCAAAACAGGCGACGAATCAACCACTTTATCCAGCTCAACCACACCTATATTTCCAGGAACAAAATTTCACCCAGAAACAACACCAAGCTCACCCAAAAAAACAGAGGGAGAACCCTCAATCACCAACACATTATCATTAATATCACACTCAACGTTAGCCGACAGAGAGCCAGGAGGGAGAGAGTTCAAAACCGCAGGATCATTAGGCACCAGAGAACTCAACTTCACAGAAGGGGGGACAAAGGGTAGCGCATTCAGAGATAACAAAGTAGCAGCAACATCAGGATCCTTATCGACAACAGCCAGCACAGTATTAAAATCCTTAGAGCTACCATTAATCACTTTCGATTTCCCAGACATAGCAACCACAGATTTAGCAATATGATGTAAAACAGGGCAGACATCCTTAGAATGACCTAAGGAATGACAATGCATGCAAAACAAAGGAATGTCATCAAAAGTAACCGATTGAACATAGCCTGTTTTCACAGATCCAACCCAAATTTTATCAGGGAAATTCTTCGTGACATCCAATTCAACCAGGATACGAGCCATGGATGGACGAGAGCCCGACGCAGTCGCCATATCCGACTTGAGAGGTCGACCAAAAAGAGAACCAAGAGCAGAGAGGATTCTAGGGGAGAATAAATGAGGTCTTAGAAGGGGAGAAGAGACCCAAATCGGCACAATAGGAGAGTCCACCTCAACATCCAAATCGGGAGACCATTTCACCACTTTCATGAAGCAATTTTGAACAAAGTAGGATCTATGAGAGAACATACGGCAATAATCAAAATCATTCACTAACTTGATCAAAACGTTCCGGTGATTAAAAACAGTGACCGAGAATTCACCTATTAACTTTAAGTTAAAACAAAAATTTCGAATCGCATCAACAGACGGACGCCTTCCCGAAAAACGGCCAACCAAAGCGAAATCAAAAGGTGCCGCAAGGGACCGAATTTCTTCCTCAGAAATCAACAAAGCCGGTAAACCTCGATGAGAAGATACGCATAACTCAGGAAAATTAGACGAAGAGCCAGCTAAAGCATCTGTGCGAGATTATTAGGAGGTGAATCAGAACATGTCGCATCACCCTGAACCTAGCCACGGTACACAAAAAAAATGACATGATGCTTTTTGATCCACCTCCGGACGGCGTCCGTATCCTCATAGAATAATTTCACCAAATTCGGTCATGAAAAATCATATTGAAAAACACAAATTTGGATGTATATTTTAATTGAGAATTTTAGAAATTAAATTTGGGACCATTCTAGCTCCAATTTTTACAAATTTGAAGTTGAACCAAGCTTCTCGACAAAACAAATCCAGCGGCATAAAAAATTATCCAACCCAAATCTAAATGAGCTCAAATCAAAATTGTGTTTTCTCATTTTCAAGTTAAAAATGCATTAAAAAAAGAGATGATAGAGGGCGAGAGTTTTCATGGAAAATGATGGGATGGACAGGGCTCGTTTTGCAGTGCAGTCACCAGACACAACTTACCGTTCAGAAGTGAATCAGGTGCAACCACGCCATCCAATACCGAGCTCGGTACCGAACAGTACCGAGCCGCAGTACCAAGTAGGGGGTGACGTGGTACATTTTCGTTGGGCTTTGGAAGGCATTCTACTTCCGCACATAATAATTCCTCTTTTTTTTTTGCATGATTAATGCCTGCGTTTGACTACAGGATAATTTATTGCTTTTGATTTTTCTTGCAGTGCCTTTGACAACAGCACGATATATATATTTGCCTTTGGAATAATTTTTTTAATACTTTTTAAAATTATTTTTAGTTAACAAATTTTTTAATTAAAATTTTATTTCAGAATGTAATGAAAAAAAATAAAAATTGTTCCAAAAAAAATCTAAAATCTTTGAAATTCTAAACTAAGATTGCCTTAATCAACCTTTTCAATAAGCTTCTTTCATGAAATGTCTACTTATTTCTTAATTTTAGAGAGTTTTTTTTTTAATTTCATTTTTTAATTATATAATGCTCAATTGAGAGAGGTTTTGAGCATAGGGAGAAAATTAGTGGATGATAGAAATGAAGCACGCTATATTACTTCCTTGTTTAAGATTTCTGTATTTCCTCGAGAAATAACGTTTTGGGGGCTAAAATGATTTGGATTTTAGTGAAAGAGGAATTAAAAGTTGTGAGTTGCTAGAAATGCCATATTCTTATTAGAAAATAATCTCTATATTGTTTATAAATTAACTTAATTTCATACTAAATTGGCTATTATTCTCAGAATTAACCCTTCCGTGTTATGTGTTTATTAACTATTTTTGAATAATTATGTGAAAAATAGAGATTATTGAAATAAAAATTTTTGCATCATACTCAATAAATAAATGTCTTATAAAATTAGAGAGACGAATCTAAGTTTTATGGAATTGCAAATTGAAGTCATATTATTTTGTACATTTAGTGATCTCTCTCTCTCCCATGATTAATTATTCTGGGAGCCGAATGCTGTTCGGAGACCAATCAAAATATGTCACGTCACCCCTGTGCTCGATACGCTGGCTCGATACTAATTCCATACCGCTCGGTACAGGGACTCAATACCGCTGATATGACGCATTTTAATAGATCTTCAAACAATATTCTACGTTCGATCTCCGCACAAAATAATTTCCCCTCTGAATAAGATGCATATATTCACTTAAAGCCATTGAACGGAAAATATGATTCGACCATTTGATTGTACTGAAAATAAGAGTGATAGTATGAACATGAAAGCTGGCTAAAGTAGAAAATTAAATAATAATAATAATAATAATAATAATAAGAGGGCATGAGAACATGATTAAATTCATCGTGATGCGTGCTTGGTGGGCGAACAGTTAGTACAGAACGTGAAAAAAAAATGCAGTGAAGGCAGCTACAATTGCTGCGCACTTTAGGTATTCCATAGGCACACATGGCCGTTACTTCCGGTGAAAAGCATGCATGGCAGACGGACTTTCTGCTCTCTATATACGCCTCTCTCCTTCAGTTTTCTTCTTCTAACTAAATATTATTTTTAAGGGCTGATTAGATTATCCAAGTTTTATAAGCTTATTATAGCTAATTAAATTTTATGATCAGAAGGGTGTGATGGCTTATATTTGTTTTAGATCTTTTGGTTTGTTTTTGTAAGTGTATGGATGAGGTTTCTGTTTATGGAAACGATGAACAATAATTTATTTTTAATTGCAATTGCAATAGCACCGGGTATGATTTTAAAACATGAAAAATCAAATATGCATGCTGTAAAACTATGTTATTACTTATTTTTTAAAATTTGAACAAAAAATAATGAACTGAAAACGAATCCTAATTTAACAGCTGTGAAAGAATTCAATTCATGGACCAATAAGTGAAGAAAACTGTTTTTTAAGCCATACACTTAAATGTTTATATAATAATAAAAAGTCTAAGAACTAGCCGGCTAGTACGACGATTTCAAATTCAGAAAATATACATAGATGGGGGGAGAGAGAGAGAGAGAGAGAGAGAGAGAGAGAGAGAGAGAGAGAGAGAGAGAGAGAGAGAGAGAGAGAGAGAGAGTTTTTCCTGCACGTCAGTTATTCAGGGATATATCAGCCTTTAGTTGTTGTAGTGGCAGATGGAAGTTTGCAGACTGGTAGTGAAAAACGAGAGAGAGAGAGAGAGAGAGGAGGTTAAGCTGAATAAGAGGCAATAAAAAGAAGATAGATTTCTTTCAGAATAAAGGTCATGCAGTATAACTATCCATCAATAGTATCAATCAGTCTCAGACGGAAATGTCTCGTTAAAAGCGTAATTTCCCTTAAAAAATGCTGAAGTGGTTGAATTTAACCTTACCTACTCCTAGCTACTTCTAGCTTCAGTGCTCCCACTAATAACACCTACCGAAGTGAACTCCACTTCGCTTTCACCTAGTAATAAACTAAGCAAACGGAGATCATCCATTTTCTTTTTTTTTTTTTTTGTTTTTTTTTTTAATTATTTTTTTTTAAACGGAGATCATCCATTGTGCAGTAGCATGTGTTCGCCTCTCTCTCTCTACTGTAGCAGTTCTCTTTTTCAATAATAGGCAATGACCACACCAAATTCAATCACTCCAACCAAAAGTGACAAGTAATCGTACAGGATTATACAAAAGTTGAGTTTGGCGTTGATGAGAGTTTTTCCAATTGTAAGTTAGAGCCCACTCTACATTTTATCAAACAAGAATGTATTTGAACAATGGTATGAAATTCTTTCATAGCAGGACTTCCTATTATGCTTCATGATTTTTTTTTTTTTTTGGCCGGTTATATATATATAAAATGTAGAGAGAGAGAGGAACGAGATATCCACCAACTGCCACCTTGGCGGCGCGACTAATCATCGACTGACCTAGAAGAGGCACTCAGCCTAAAATCTCCTGGCCTGCACTTGATTGGGCCCCACTTAAGAGGCGGTACAGCTAGAGGAGAATCGAGCACGGGTTAGGAGGTTCCCAACCGTACTCACCCAACCAAGTTAAGCAATGGTGGGTTGGCAGGTTATATAAGCCAAGGCAGGCAAGATTCAGTATCATTTGGAAAGGCATTTTCATCACTTGCTGAATTTCTGCCTAAAATTTAGCTTAATCTCAGACATTCATTTTCATACAGACTAAACTCTAAAGGTGCAATCAAATGACGCAAATGAGATAATCGAAATGCTACTCTTCTTTTGTCAGAATTCAGTTCTATGAAAAAATTGCTAAAGAATGTAGCGAGTAAAAAATTATAGGAACAAATAGCACGACAGCACTTCAGGTTCTACATTGACTTTTAAGCAGACGAGTACATTTTGAAAAAAATATTTCAAATGTCAAGTTACCACAATTAAAAATAAGGTTAGATTTTTTAAGTATTTACAAGTAGAACAGATAAATTCAATATTTAAAATTTTGGAAGCAAGAGATATATCTAAGATAATGTGAATAAAAGATGGGTAACAACTTAAACAATACTAAGGCTTCATTTGAGGATAAATTATTCTCTGCGGACGCCGGATGCCGTCCGACGTACAACCAGAACGGGCCATATCACTTTATTACTTGGTATCAGTGCTGGGTACTGCTGTGTATCAGATGGCGTGACACGTTTTGATTGGCCTCCGCACCATCCGGTGTCCGCACAGAATAATTTCTCTCAATTGAGACAAATTTTTTGTCACTATTTTTTCAAGAGATTTTTCAACTAAAAAATTGCTTTAGAGAGTAGTAAGAAAACTGCCTCAAACGAAGCCTAACAGGATAAATGAAAATTCATAAAATCAACTACAAATGAATAGGATAACACTAATATTGATATTAATAATGACAAATTTCTTGCTAATATATTACAAACTTAGCAATTGCAGCACGCTAAAAAAAATGCTTATTCAAATAAAAATATACTTATTCCTCAATATAAATGTTCAAGGAAACGATGAAATGAGATGATTGAAAGGCGTGTCACATTAAACTTGTCTTGCTATGACTCGTGGCAATGAGCTCATACCTTCGAGAGACTGAACTGCGCTCTATGATATACGTATTGCCACATTGTTACAAAATGTTGCAGGTTGAATATTTTATGCAAGACAATAATACATAGCTTCATCTACGTGGCCTTCCATAAGAGAATTTAATAATGCTCTTTTTTGTAAAAACAGACCTTGAAAGTGTTTACACAAAATAATTGTATGCAACAATTTTCAACTTTGCACACAAATCAAGGTATCTTGTTGGTGCGTTTGCAAAAGCCTAAAAATATGCCGGGCCATATAATAAAAAGGCGGTTGAAATTTTTTTTGTGCAAAAGCTGGACAAAGTAACAATTTTTCACAACCGAGCAAGATCACTATATCATCTTTATGGAAAGCTGGATACGCCAGTATTATTATACAGTGTGAAGTAGTACCAAAATGAGGTTCGCATCATACCTCCATTTCATCTTGTAGAAGGATTTCATAGATGTCAGTTCTAAGGTGTATTTCTTTGTCACGCATGACTTCTTGCAAATCCGATAACTCCTTTGCGGACAATATCGAGCTTAGTTTCTGAAACCCATCAAGCCATAACCTTTTTGACCTGATTAAACAATAAAAGTTAGCATCCAAGAATAACCGCATAGAGTCTAAAGGTTTTCATTTGAGTAGATCTAAAACTGAATATATAGAGTGCAATTTTAGTAATAATAGATCTAATGGGTGGATTGTAACTTTGAATGATCAAGTCATTAATAAGAGGACATGTTTTACATATAGGGTCTATTGTTCAGAGTGATGGTGAAATAAATAGAGAAATTATTAGCAGAATTCAAGTTGGATGGTTGAAGTGGAGGAATGCATCGGGCTTGTTGTGTAATAGAAAAGCCCATCTCAAACTTAGGAAAAATTTTATAAGATGGTGGTGAGACCTGCAATGCCATTAAAAGAGAAGCATAATATTAAGTTAAGTGTTGTAGAGATGAGGATGCTCAGGTGGATGAGTGATATTACTCTTAGAGACATGATAAAAAATGAGTATATACGTGAAAAGGTTGGAGTAGCTCTAGTGGAAGATAAGATTAGAGAGAGTCAACTTAGAGGGTTTGGTTACATAAAACAGCGGACTTTCGATGACCCGGTTAGGAAAGTAGATGTATTAGATTCAGCTTATATTAAGAAAGATAGAGGTAAAGCAAAAAAGACTTGGTTAGAAAATATTAGAAATGACATTCCTTTATTAGATTTAAATGAGAATTTGACTCTTAACATGACACAATAGAGAAAAAAGATTCATGTAGCCGACCCCATGTAGTGTGAAAAAGGCTTGATGTTATTATTGTATTTAATGATTCATGAATAGTTCTTGGAAAAAACGATTAAAGATTCAAGACATGTGCTCTATGGCATTCTAATAAATTTTCATAGTAAAAGAAATTCACAATAGGGTGTTTGGTAGTTATTTAATTTTCCTTTCTAAATATAATAGGAATATCTGAATTGTGAAATAGACTTGGTGTGAAAGGAATGAGATATGAAATACTTGAGTTTGCAAGTAATCATATCGGAAATACTTGAGTTCGCAAGCAACCATAACAATAAATTGATACAAACAATGAGAAAATACACAATACACCAATGAAATAAACTCCAAACAATAGTTTTTATTATATAAAATAAAGCAAGCAAACATAAAGCAAAAGATACAATTGATCCTCAATTCAAGAGGATTGTTCTCTCCCAAATCTCTAGACAATAAGTCTAGAGCCCAAGACACCCAAAAAGACTCCAAGACAAAACAATAATCAAGCTGATGAGGACATCGAAGATCAACGGCTACGATCTTGAGTTATTTATATGTACTAGTTTATTTCATATTATTATTTTTCCCTTTATACCCTTACGGGTGGTCATGTAGTATTGTAGCCCGAAGGGCATTTTAGTCTTTTATTTCTTTTCTTTTCATGAGGCCTATTTATAGGCTAGTTGTTTTGTATTTTGGGATAATGAATATTTGAATGAAAATTATTTTGTTTCTTCTTCTTCTTCTTGCATGAGAGCTTGAGAAGGGAGAGAGCTCAAGGGGAGCAAATCGCAAGGCCCACCAGTCGTTGGAAGAGTCCGCGGCTCGTGGTTAAGTTATTCTATCTTCTCATTCGTATTTCACTCCATCTTCTTCTCCTCCACCACAAGAAAATCCCTCCACAACCCTAATTGCCGCCGCCCCTTGGAAGCCCGCCGCCGGCCACTTCCACGACCTCGGCCGGCCACCTTGCCGGCGACTTCCCCCCACCCGTCCAACCCCTCCTTCCGCTTGTTTGAAATTTGAAATTTGAATTTCAAATTTCAAATTCTTTCCTAATTTGGAAATCCACTTTAGGAAAGTTTTCATGATGGAATTCAATTTCAATTTGATTTAGATTGGAGTTATGAAACATATTGCCACGTCATCATCCTAAATTGGAAGCCTATTCCCTTGAATTCCCCTCTCTCCCCCTTAGCATGACGCCGGCCTCCTCTTTAATGGGCCACATTAATGCCCATTAAGTGCCCTTAATTCCATTGATAATTTGAAATCAATTTCAAATTGGCTTCCCTCCAATTTACTCAAATTCTGAAATTAATTTCATATTTGTGTAACTCTCCTCTTCCCCAGCCTCATCTTTGGTGGAGCCCCATTAATGCCATCATTAAGGCATTGATGACGCTTGAATTTGAAATCAATTTCAAATAACTTTTCCCTCCTAATTCCCTCAAAACCTGAAATTAATTTCAGGTTTTAACATTAATCCATCCCTCCCTCTCTCTCTTGAAACCGCCGGCCCCATTAATGGGTATTACCCATTAAATGCCAATGAAACCTAAGCTTTAATTGGATTTGAATTCAAATTTTCAAATTCAATTCCCTCCAAATTCACTTAAATCTGAATTAATTTCAGATTTATTAACTTTCCCTCCTCTCCTTTTCATCTAACTTAATCCCCTCTCAATCAAGCACTTGTTGTCTTGCACTTTTGGAGATTACAATTTGCTGTCCAGAAGATTTCCAGCACCCTACAGCTGCTGTCCATGGAGTTTCTGCAAAGATCAGGGGCTGTCCTGCTGTCCGGATACTCCTGTTTGCTGTCCTGAAAGTTCATGGCTGCTGTCTTGAAAATTTCGGCTAGACGAGCTGCTGTCCTGCTCTCCTAGAACCTCCGGTTCGCTGTCCTGAAGCCCCACAGCTGCTGCCCAAAGGTTCCAGCAGGTTCCTAATGCTGTGTCGCCATCAGGAAGGCCTCTATTTGCTGTCCAGATCTTCTGGAAACTGCGGGGTGGCTATTCAGAATTTTCCAACGTGCCAAGATTGCTGTCCAGAGGATCCTGAACCTCTCTGATGCTGTCTTTCCAACCGAACTGCTGTCCCCTTTCATTTCAACCTTCCAACGACTTACCCGGAGCTCGCATCTCTCTTGTCTTTGGGTAAACTCTTCACCCGACTCTTTTATCTTCGATGTTGCTTCTCAACTGTGGTCTTAATAGATTCATGACGATCACATTAATGCTTCCCTGCTAAAGCCTAGTAATTAGAAGAGTTGAGTGAGGGATCTCTTGTAGTGACTAATCTTATTGTTAGCATAGGGATTTATTGTTGAAACCATCCATGTATGCAACGTTAGATTAAATTGACTGTTTTTTTTTTTATTTTAACTTTTATGCACGTGATTCGTCCTTAGCACGTCTTACCGCTCTTAGTGTTTTATTGCATCGTTAAATACAACATCAAGATATAATTATTTGTTCTACGAATATTAAGTGTGCAAATTCCTTTAAGTAATTCATTTTTGCATGTATGTTTCACATCACAATCATTCCCTACATACTTATTTATAGCATAAATTTTCTAATTACAAATTCCCTCCTAGCCTTAGCCGCCCAACCTTCTTGCCCAAAATAGATTAATTCAAATAGTGGACCCGCCCAACCTCTTTGTCAAAAATAGATTAATTCAAATAGTTGACCCAACTATCTTTGGGCGGCACTAAATAGGGGCGTGGGCCCCTATGGCTTGGGCGGCCACATGAGAGGCGGTTTGGCCCGCCTCCTGTACACTAAGGCCGGCCCATGTGGGGTCGGCTGGGTTGGTTCAGGAACCGACCTAACAATACCGCCTTCTCAAAGAACTACCTTTTGTCAACCCATTGATAGAAAAGTAACGCTCCTCCCGATACACCGACATAGGCCCACCACCATGAGTTTTTCATCTTTTGTCAACCCATTGATAGAAAAGTAACGCTCCTCCCGATACACCCCATCCTGAGACTGGCATCTTTAACATTCTCGATCTCGCATCCATACCCAAATGGTTTCTCCCTTCGTTAGTTCCTCTAGTGTAGTGGATCTAATATGATAGAACAATAGAAAAATTGTAGAAATACTCCAACGATAGCTGATTTTTTATTATAACTTTAAAGCAAAGACAAGATACAAGAGATATATAATTAGAGAGGAAGATCGACTCTGCCAAACAAACTAGACGTCGCTAGGAAGCCCTCAAGAAGAAAACTCCAACAAACAAGCAAAATACCCAGCACCCTCATAAAAATTAATAATTAACATTAAATAAGCTTTTCCTATTTCCCTACCAAATAGCATTACTGCCTTAATTATTTCCCTCTTATTTTGAATTCAAATTGAAATTAAAACACCAATTAATTCATTTATTGCCTTAATTAATTTTCCTCTCCTATTTAAATTCAAAATTAGAATTATTTTCCTTCAATTCAAATTAAAACTTCCCTAAATAACTTCCCCTTAATTCCTCCTTTCATAATGAACTATAGCTTTGCTGGGCTCCTTAAGGGTGTTGACCTCATTTTTGTAGGAGATCGATTTCCTTGAGTTGATCCTAGTGCCTAGGCCTTCCAAGCCTAGCATAGACATGTTCACTAATAGGATTTCACTTAGGTGGACACCCAATGACGTAGCACTGACTCGGCCCCATAATTCAACTCAAATTGAACCCAACTTCACCAAATCCAATTTAATTCCAAATGTGATAGTGTAATTGCACGTCGTTAAGTTTATTAGGGCTCGATTCAAATTCAATTTGAACTCGACAGGTTCTATAAATACTACATAACCCATCTCACATTTACTTGGGATTAATTGGATGTCAGATCGAGCCATTTGTAGTCAATCAGAATTAGATTCACTTAAACAAAACCAAATCATATACTAATTGAACCCAATTCGACCAAATCTACGTCAATTAGATCAGAATTATCCAATTTTGATGTAATATGAGCTAAATCGGCTCATCTCAAAGCGATCAAAATTTGATCGGCATGGATCGAGACACGTTGACGCAAATTGACACGATATCGAGTTAAATCAACTCGATTTGAGTTCAATTTAACGATGGCGGCTTCGATTAGCCCAAATTGACTCATCTCGAGTCAATTAAAATTAAACCAACATTAGTCTTAAATAGTTTAATTTACACCAGTTTATATTAAAATATAAATTAAATTAGCTCAATTAACTTACCAATTTCATTAAAATTTGTTCTCTATATCTATAAAAAGTAATTATTTAAATATTGGAATTTGAATGTCTAAATTAGAGATAAAATAATTAACTCTCCCTCCTAATTTCAAAAAAAAATTCAAATAAAGAGGCGGTTCATATGACATCTATTTGACTTGGGCTGCTCCTTCATTTCGAACGAGAAAACAAAAAGGAAGTAGTTTTTCAAGTGGGAAGAGGAACGGACGAAAAATCAGGGAACTAGAGGAGCATTGAAACACTCTCAAGCTCTCACGTACAATTCTCCCTCACACCGGTGAGCACTATTCCTAAAATCCCCTAGTCAAATTTACATTCAGCCCCAAGTTGTGATTTTAGCACTGTGATTTTACCACTTGCTCATCTCATTTTGAGGCATGTAGTGATTTCTCTTCCATGAAGTAGTTTCCTTGGGCCCATAAATTTTCTATATGAATAATAATATAAAAAGCAAGGCCAATTTAAGGTGAACTATAGCTTTATTCTTTTGGAGCTTTCTTGGGCCTTGCGTTATATACTCACATACAAACCATTTTTGTTCATTTTTCCTTGATTAAATAACTATTTCAGAACATGGAAATTTCAACAAAAAAAAAAGTCAAATTGCAAGTAAATTTATTTCTAAAACATTGCACAGTTTGATCAAACTGAAGAATATGTTTATGAAAATTTCACATCTAGTACATTATTTGTTTTCTTCTCGCGTTACTGACAATCTGCCTATAAGTTGAAGTGTAAGTTCCTTAATTCGAACATTTCGAAATTAGTAAGCAATAAGACAACAGATGAAGAGAATCGGCAATTGGAAGTAAAAAAAGAGCTTCAATAGCAAAATAAAAACAAAGAGCCTATTAGAAGAAAAATGTATTTGTAAAAATCATTCTTAACCACATCATGTTTAAAATAGAACTCAAGTAAATGCACATTTAATGGCTCAAATAGTGTCTTAATCTTCATCGAGTTGTAACATTAATTTTAAAGAA
Source organism: Dendrobium huoshanense (assembly GCA_016618105.1). Taxonomy (NCBI): domain Eukaryota; kingdom Viridiplantae; phylum Streptophyta; class Magnoliopsida; order Asparagales; family Orchidaceae; genus Dendrobium; species Dendrobium huoshanense. The sequence continues at coordinate 11,293,825 of CM028343.1, read as the reverse complement.
TTTGATCTATTATTTTATTATTTTAACATTGATGAACCGAAAATCATGTTTCAAATTGTTGAATCCCCAAAGTATTTCCTACGCTTATTTTGTACTTGTATGTGTAAAGAAAATTCTAAATAATGAGCAAAGTTAATTTAAACATGCTTTGCCTATTAATGCAAGATAATAATAAGGTTAATAAACGATAAAAGTAACATGAACCACGTCATAAATACCATTTACATTGGAAGCAAGGTGAGTCAGCTGCCGGAGTCAAGGATTTATGATTTGGGAGGAAGATAAGAGTGTGGGGACCACAATAGTGGGTCAGTCCCCATGTAGTTGACAGGTCCAGACCTTAGGGCGAGGCTAAGGCAGCAAGGCGTGACATTCAACAATAGGAGCTGAGACTACATAATTCTCAAATCATCTTATCGGAGATTCTTCTCTTTCAGTAGACTTGTGACCTTAAGCAGATAAATAAACAAGCAAGGTTAGGCTGCCAAATCTACTTCCCCCGCTTCACTTTTGCTCTGGTTTCAGCACCATTTTGGATAAAGGTTGCTAAACAACTAACATTAATGCTAGAATTAATGTTAAAAATCTCAATCGTCCCTTGGCCCTTGATCTCACGGCAAGCATGAGGATCCATGGGAGGCTCACTTAGATCACGTTGTCAAATCTCAGTTGTCCATTGGCCCTTGATCCCATGGCTAGCATGGAGATCCATGGGAGGCTCACCTGGATCACGCCGATCCCCTTCCCTATTTGGGTGGCTGATTTAGGAAGGATTATATTAGTACAATTATGCATTATTCTCTAATGATTTGTATCCTTATTAAGATATCTTGAATAGATCTATAAATAGGGATAGTTTTGTGTAATAAAACTAAGCATTTTTCCTCTCTAATTTTCTAAATTTAACGTGGTATCAAAGCCTTGAATTGAAGGAAGCAGAGAGGAGCAACCGACCATCATTGCCGAAAATATGAGGAATACAGGTTCCCACTACCGGCCTTCATTGTCTGAATTTTGAGAAATATAGGTACCCACCACCAGCCTTCATTGCTGGAATTTGAGGAATATTGGGACTTCCATTGGTTTTCATTGCCATAATTTGAGGAACACCAGGCCTTCCGCAGGCCTTCATTACCAGAATTTTGAAAAATACTGGTCCTTCCACCAGCATTCATTGTCGGATCTGAGGATACTTGTCCTTCCACTGGCCTTCATTACTGAAATTTGCGGAATACTGGGCCTTCCACCGGCATTCATTGCCAGAATCAATGGGATATACGAATTGAAGGAAGCGGAGAGGAGCAAGCAGCCTTCATTGCAATTGGAGATCGAATAACCGTCAAGCGGTTCAAATAGTTTGTGCCATTTGTTTCATGCCTGCGGCCAGAAGAAGCGGAGACGGGAGTCTCTCGTATGGGCCTGGGGGCTGAATCGAGTGAAAAAGAGGACAGAGTGAGGGAGCAAGAAGGATTGAGCGACTCACTGTGAATGTGAAGCAGAGCGAACCAAGAAATTCGTGTGACCTGGGAGTCAATCGATCAAAACGATTATGTAAGGGATATGCGCCTGCGACTTCTGAGTGCACTAGTGTCAAGCCGAGCAATATGTTCTTTGTGTGTTACTAGAAGCTTTGTTTTCACTTCCCGGGGCCGATCGAACAGGAGTCTATTCGAGTGGAGTCGAACGACTATTTGCATTAGGCTAAAGGCTACCTCGATCGTACAAGGAGGAGATCTGCATGTCGAGTGTTGAGCCACTTGAGATATTTTTTTCTGTTGTTGTCCCTGCAGCTTGTCGCAACCTTAAATACATTATTTTTCTTTATATTGGCACGCCTTCATTGCCGACCTTCCCTTGAGAATCAAGAAGGAGACGGACCCGAAGGATAATTAATCCACCTTCCCTATTGTCCCACCACCAGCCTTTATTGTTATTTTTGGTACCTTGAGAGCTACTGCTCAACGCAGCCTTCATTGCTTCCCTGCACCTTGCAAGCTTGATTGATATAGCCTTCATCACTATCCTTTGTTGTCGTAATGTCTAAAGCTAATTCCTCCCAAAGGTTTGACTAAATAGAGGACTCTATGGTGCACCAAGAGACTGATAACTCTACTTTTTTTAGACTAATTATCAAGCTGGGAATGACATATCTATATTCCTCATCTTGAGAGGGAGTGTAAAAATCCTCAATCGTCCCTTGGCCCTTGATCCCACAACCAACATGAGGATCCGTGGGAGGCTCACCTGGATCACGCTGTTAAATCTTAGCGGTCCCTTAGCCCTTGATCCCATGGCTAGCATGGGGATCCGTGGGAGGCTCACCTGGATCACGCCGATTTCCTTCCCTATTTGGGTGGCTGATTTAGGAAGGATTATATTAGTACAATTAGGCATTATTCTCTAATGCTTTTTTCCTTATTAAGATATCTTACAACAACAACAACAACATCAAACCTTTGTGCCACTACGTGGGGTCGGCTACATGAATCCTTTTTCGTCATTGTGTCATGTTAAAAGTCAAATTCTCATTTAAATATAATAAAGAAAGATCATTTCTAATATTTACTAACCAAGTCTTTTTAGGTCTACCTCTACCTTTCTTAACATAAGTCAAATCCAATACCTTAACTTTCTTAACCGGCTCATCGAAAGGCCTCCGTTTAATGTGACCAAACCATCTAAGGCGACTCTCTCTAATCTTATCTTCCACTGGAGCTACTCCAACCTTTTCACATATATGCTCATTTCGTATCCTAACTCTAAGGGTAAAGCCACTCATCCACCTAAGCATCCTCATCTCTGCAACACTTAACTTATCATTATGCTTCTTTTTCAATGACCAACATTCGGCACCATAAAGCATTGTAGGTCTCACCACCATCTTATAAAATTTTCTCTTAAGCTTGACGGGGACTTTTCTATCGCACAACAAACCCGATGCATTCCTCAACTTCAACCATCCAATTTAAATTCTGCAGATAATATCCCCATCTATTTTACCATCACTCTGAATAATAGATCCAAGATATTTAAATGTGTACTCTTATTAATGACTTGATCGCCCAAAGTCACAATCCCCTCACTAGGTTTATTAATTGCTATTAAAATTACACCCCATATATTTAGTTTTAGATCTACTCAAGCGAAAACCTTTAGACTCTAAAGTTGACCTCCATAATTCAAAAAATCTTGTGTAAATCTATAAATAGGGATAGTTTTGTGTAATATAACTAAGCCTTTTTCCTCTCCAATTCTCTGGATTTAACAATTAATCAACTGAATTTCATGATTCACTAGCTGTAGTATAGCTTACATCAAAGCACCATTTAGCTATAATGTTTTCCAAGTGTTAAAAATTAATTACAAGTTGTGCATACAGCCAAATATTTTATGGAATATTTCTTGGACACAATTATATCAGTAAAATAAGAGAGCCATTCAATTTTTTATTAGATGACCGAAAGTAACGAATTAAACATTCATTTAAATTTAGAGTATTATACCATGGACAGGCATGAATAGCCCTGAAGAAAATCCGCCTGGCTGCAGAAGGATTGCATGCTATGTCCGTTTCATAAGCTAGATAGCAGCGCCAAAGTAGTGCCGACTTCTGAAATTTATCAATTGCCAGTGCTTTCTCAAACAAACCGTGAACTCTATGTTCAGTTCCAGGTTTACCTAATTCAAATGCCAATGCAAAGAGCCATACAATCACAGATGGTTTCCTGCAAAAAAAATTACTAAGAATTATGATCCATATAGAGTTCCCTTCCCAAAAAAATGTAAGATTTTAGTTAAATTGATCCACATTACAGAAAAAAAGATGAACAACAAATATTAGAGCGGAATGATACAAATATGGATAAAGAGAGCCAAATGCCTTGAATGATCAACCAATAATTTTTTGCAGAACTTGTCACTTGAGGACTTCCAGATATCATTTTACTAATTATATGAAGACTACATGCTTACTTAGATACTCTAGTTAAAGCACACAGAAAATATTAAAAAAAAGCTATAAAGCAGCTAGGTTGCTAAAGAAAAATCACTCCAAAACCACACTGCAGATAATATATTTTTTTTTTCTTATTTCTATAGATTATAAGTGTTTCTTTATATATATATATATATATATATATATATATATATATATATATATATATATATATATATATATATATATATAATTTTCCAGAATAATACTTCTAATGTGCTATGGAGTGTGCAATAGTTAATAATACAATGTAATTTCTTCTCTACTACAAAGCAACTGAATTAAGCCTATGTTTCTTTTCCGCTATGTTTCGGTTAGCAAAATGTTACTGCCAAGTTTAGAATATCATAGCATATTAATGAACATGCTTAATTGTGATTTGTATTTTTTTTTTCATTTGTTTAAATTATGTACATCAATTATTATATGCATTTAGTTTACCTGAGCGATATTGATTGATAGATTATTTATAAATTTTTTGCATATTTATAATACACTACTAAGGAAATGCATAAGAAACTGAAAATACGTTAATATAACACTTAAATTTAAGCGACACTTTACTTTCTACTCAGATTAAGAAACCTAAACAAATTTGTGTTTTAAGATGTTGAATGTGTGTTGAATAGTTAAAAAAACATATAAAAGCATTCCAATAATAAAAAAGGGTGAAATGAAGGTCCAGCTAATGTAAGGTTTCTTAAGGAGTGTTCTAGCAGCCTCAGGCATGTATTGTAGAGTTCTGTGATTAGAATTCATGACCTCCAGATTACACTGGAGAATTTAAACATTGCTCTAGGTTGGCACAGTTGTAAGCATTTCAAAAAAGTAAATAAGAATTTGATATAAATCTACCTTTGCATATATTCATCAAACAACTGTCGAACTTTGTGCCTGGCAGTGAAAAGACAACTGACTTCCACCATGGTACTAAAACTTTTTGGATTGTAAGGGTACATTTGTAAGCTCTGTGCTACGACTTCCCACACTCCTGAGAACTTTAACTGCTTGATATATTTTTTAAGTGTTCTTAAATAGTGCATCCACAAAGATTCAAGCTGCAAACTATGACTTCTTCTTTCTGAGGGCATATAACATGAATCAGAAATTATTTTAAGATGGTAAAATTCAATAGAGAAAAAAAAAGATGACAAATCAAACTAATCCAAAATGAATGATTTATTTCATAATATACATCGCAATGTAACAAAGATGAAGCATATGAATGTTTCTTAATATACAATAGTTGAAGATATTAGGAAAGTCAAGAGCGACAAATAAGGATGTTTGTTGGCAAAAAAAGAAAAAAGAAAAATAAAAGCTCAACTATGTTTGGCGCTGTTTAAATTTATCCTCTAACCTTAGCTCAGCCATGGTGATAGAAGTAACGTACTAAATACATAATAGAATGGAGTGTTCTGCACATGCAGAGCAGATAGCGAAAGAGGTACTTGACAAGTTGGGACCCATAACTAGGTCAAAAGGTCAGCAAAGGAAAGAGATGGTGATAGGTCAAAACTAGCAGATTAGATCTTCCCAAAGGTTAACATAGGCATAACACCAAATATGATGATAACTGCAAAAGCTAAACGCATTGATGCATGATGCCTTATATCTAGGATGTCTAATACAGCAAAATGATCATGAAAACTTTTTTGGCTTTGGTACTGATGGCCACTATATGGCGATGCAAACTGCTTAGTTATCTCTAATAATCTGGAGTCTAATATTTTATTTACAAATATTAATTCATTTAAATGAACTTTATTTGAAAACTTCACACTATGCTTAATTATTTTGGAATTCTAATACAACTAAATATTGCGATAAATTAAACTAAATCAATCAAGATTAGGAATTCATAGTTCAAAGACTATAAAATCAATCACTCTACAAATTGTTTATGCAACAAGTAAACAAGTAAATATGCAAAAATTTGCACATATGATGGTTCACTGATCGCTTTCATTGAAAAAATTATGCTAGAAATTTAGAAAACATAAGAAAATACTTTAGTCAAGAATTATGCCACAATCTATAAAATCTATATGCTAATTTGTTAGTCTGGTGACCTACATCCTCTCCCTTCTCAACATCAAAGCCAATCCCCAAGCCCAAAGAGGCAATGATTGACATCTTCTCCTAATGCTGAAGCTCAAGGTCCTCCAAATAAATACTAAATAATCTAAAGGAATGGAGAAGAATCCTCCAAATAAATAATCTTTAGCTATAACTCTATACATTTATTACATAAAAAAATATCATTAATAATTTTTTTTAAATAATATACAGTTTTACTTTGCATGCTATGATTTTGTCTATCATTTATTTAAATTGCATAATTTTATATTTTGTATGTATCTCTATATGTATTGTGCAATGTGCAATAAAAAATAATGAGCACTATTACAACTACACAAGTTTATTTTATTTATTTCATTTAATTTAATTGCATTCTTTTTTATTTTAAAAATATAAAAATATAAAGCCGTGTTTGTTGTATGTATTCAATATTTTCAATAATAGACGTACCCTATATCTATATCGTATAATGTTTGTGTCCCCGTGTTCTTGTCTATGCATCCTAGTGCAACATGAACCAAATTGCAAGGCTCCCAAAATGATAAACTCGATTAATATTTATTCATAGGATCACGTAAGACAACAAAAGCAACTGGTACACAAACTGTCCACTTAAGCCACCAATCAAATCAAAGTTGAACCAAAACTAAAGATAACATAATAAAAAAACTTTGAAATAGATATTACAAATAAGAAGAAACAATTATCAATATGCTAATTTGTTACTCTCAACAGATTTGAGTTTTCAACGAGTACAAACTTTCAGATCTCCGTCACCCATATATCCAGCTTAAGGCTGCAAGATGGTATGCGGAAATTAAAATTATCTTCAAAGAAAACGTAAGTGCATTTTCAATCCATGTATGTAATGCATAAATCCATGTGTGTTAACGCATTCAACCTGTCAGATTCAGCACCAGCCAGTATAACTACGTTGTAACTCATTGCTCCATGGATTACTGATGTTTAAAATGCCTAATTAATTCATAGCTTTATTAATGGACCTACATCCAATCCTTATGTGGATCACACTGCATGCCTTATTACTTGATTAGCATTTAACAGCATACCTTCAAAATGTCAAATAGTATTTAGAGTAAAACAGCAACCCTTTTACAGATGAAACTAAAAAAATAATAATAATCAAAATGAACAGAAATCATCATACAAGCTAAATAAAGCATCATAACTATAGAAGTCCAGTGCTGAAGATTTTTTGGTTACACGCATTGTGATAGATCGGTCCAGCCGGCCAAATTGGGCCGGCCCTTCGTCTACAGTAGGCGGAGGCCTGCTATTCCGCCTAAGCAGCTGCCGGCACCTGTGGGGCCCATTGTTTGAAAGGGAAACACTGATTTTTGGCAAGCTCTGACTAGGGGAGAGGACGGATGATTGATGGGGCACATTGCTTACAGAGGAGGGGGGGGGGGGGGGGGGAGGTTCTTGTTATCTTGTTATTGTCCTGAGTTTGTTCTTGTGTTTTTTTGTGCTCAAGCTCTAGCAACATCTAGAAAAGTAAGAGAGATAGATCCTCCTCTCGAATTGAGGATCAACTGTATCTTGTTATGTTCTATGAGAGTTTATCTAATACTACGTTGTTTGTGCTATTTCCTTTGATTTTTCTTTCAAAATTGTGTGGGCAAATCGCTGACATCAATCATTGTTAGGTTTACTCTCGAATTCTACAAATAATCTTTCTTAGCTGTTTTTGTGATTGGAACATCGATTCAATCAATGGCAGCAAAGAAGATAGATGCGTTGGAGGGCAAGATGGAACAACTCAAGGCCGGAGTAGAAGAAAAGTACACTAGGATTGAGGGAAGACTCTCAGCCATCGAAATCCGCTTTGGAAACTTCGAGGAGATGATGAAATAGATGCTGGAGATGCAAGCGAAAGCATCGCTAGCGATTCCTAGGATGGAACCACGAGGAAAGGAGATCCGGGAGGACGGCGATGAATTGGAGACTGTTTTCCAACATGGACCGCCGCAAGGAGCCCTGTTGTTGTGCAGATCGGGTTATTCCGAGGGGAGGACAGCAAGGAGGAGGGATTCCGACCATTTTGGGAGATTTCTCGGGCATGGGGAGAAGTGGAATGAAGAAGGGCATGGTTGAGGAAACCAAGGGGGTATGGATGGGAGGGCAATGAAGCTTAAGATGCCGGTCTTTGAAGGGGAGGATGCTCCAGGCTGGGTATACCAGGTGGAGCATTACTTCGCCATCAATGGGCTGGTGTAAGGAGAAAAACTCATGGTGGCGGGTCTATGTTTGGAAGGGAAAGCCCTAGCCTGGTTCAAATGGAGGTATCCGATATACTCCTTGGGAGAATTTAAGGAGTGTTTGCTGGAACATTTCCAAACCATCCAGGAAGGAGACCTTCACGAGCAGTTCTATGCCCTAACTCAAGAGAGGACCACCATGGAGTACTGGGATAAGTTTGAGCTCCTATCAGGGAGATTGAGGGGAATCTCTGAGAAAGGATTGGAGGGGAAGTAGGAGTACTGGGGTTGGTGGTATCTTGTTATTGTGCTGACTTTGTTCTTGTATTTTTTTGTGCTCAGGCTCTAGCGACGTCTAGAAAAGTAGGAGAGATAGATCCTCCTCTCAAATTGAGGATCAATTATATCTTGTTCTGTTCTATGAGAGTTCATCTAATACTACGTTGTTTGTGCTACTTTGATTTTTCTTTCAAAATTGTGTTGGCAAATCGTTGAAATCAGTCATTGTTAGCTTTACTCTTGAATTCTACAAGAGTTTCCTATCACATTATACGTAAATAAAAAAATAAAACAACAGTCCAACAAGGAATAAATACACAATCTTAAGAAATCCTCCCTCGCGCTCCACTAATGGGATTTGGGGACAAATATGGCTTGATGACAGAGGGTAGATGAGATATTAGAATAACAGTGCTTACAGAAGGTCCAGGAACATATCAAATAAAGGGATAAGAATAAGGGCTTATATGAATATAAAATAAAAGTGGCAGAGAAAAAAAAAAGAAAGCAAAAAAATAACTTTTTGATTTCCCATAAACCACAGCAGATACACAGAAAAGACCAGCAGCGACCAATCAAGGTTGTTTCCATTTCAATCAATGGCAAATAAAACCATTGCTCTCACCTGGAAGTGCCATGGAGAAAGCTTCCTTTATAATTTGAATACCAGCAGACCACCCAGTGGTTAAGAGCTCAAACAAAGACGCTGAGCGAATGAGAGCAACTGAAGATTCCTTCACATCACCATGAGCCCAAGCAGAACGCATGTTTTTAACTTGTTCCTTGAATCCTTGTCGTGCTCTCAGAATATCCAAACCAGATGGTTCGGCTGTAAAAGGGCTGTACTTAAGTTTACCACCTAAACAGGATAGTATATGCACTGCACGTTGCGAGAATTGCCCAGCATTACTGCTTGAGTTACATGCTGCCATTTCCATCTCCGCATACCAGAGGTATAAAAGTGGAATGTGTTCCATAAGTTCCTGTTCGATTGATTTCAACAAAAAAAAGCATTATGCTGTGCCTAAATTTAATAAAGTTACTAAGAAAAGACATCCAGAATAATACATTAACCGGTCAAACCGTAAAGAAATTTCAAAAATAGAACGATATTATGATTAGCATCCAGAAACAAGCATCCTGTACGCCGTCACACCCCCAATCCATGATATCGGGTCTGCTTGGGCCAAGGAGGTTAAGTTCAAGCAGACCCCAGCACTTATGAACAGCCTCTCCACTTTTATGCGCTGATCCTAAGAAAGATTGGTAAGGACGCCAGCCTCTCCACCATCCCTGCCTTTCTTTATCAACCATCATCCAAGATCCTTCGTATCAGGCTATGCATCTTCATAAAACACGAGAATGATACAAGTGCAAGATGCTATCAGCATTTAGTCTCATTTATGCTAGTATATGTCCAGTCAATTATTTTATGTCATTTAAGGATAGATTATTATTTTCTTTTTGTTCATGGGTAACTTTGTAATTTTTTAATAAACATATTTTTGTAAATAGGTCTAATTTCTAAAAAAAAAAAAATCATAGTAGAAGATGAGGTGAAATCGGAGATTTCCTGTGGCTGCCGCTATGAAGATTCTCCCCCTTCTTGGATTTTTGGGTTTCCCATGCTTTCTTCTTATCTACTCCATACCTCCCTTTAAGGTATTTATTTTTCATCAATTAGTATCCAAACTTTGCCCCTCTCTAAACCATTTTTTGGATTGTCCACAACCAAATGGCACCTGCACCCCATGCCCCGTCTTCATGTAGCACAACTACACACCTCAATTTGCATCATCATCATTTTTCCTTGCTCACACATTCACAACTTTGTCTACACCATCCTTGAATAGAATAAAGATAGACGACCTAACCATTTTCCGCTACACCAAAAAGTAAAATTCATGCCACACTTCGCTTATGTAACTACATGAAACTCTCCCTTCTATGCGAACTACTCAAGTCATCCTCTTCATTGTCGACTACCCTCCCAAGAAGCTCATTTGCTTAGTGTTCTTCTTTGATCATTATGACTCTAAAAGGCACTCATGGGCTCCTAGTGTGATTCATTTCCTTCTCGCTATTTTGGATCATTGGGAAATGAGCTAAGCATGGAGTTTTCAAAGGTGCCTATTTCACTTTCCCAAATACTGCCCCTAGACAACATTTTGGACTATTCAATGTTTCTATTACATATAGAAGATCGAGGTTTCCCAAACTTCCTTGGCTAATTACATCACGAGTGATACTAAAAAAATATCCACATTTAAGGATATCGATATGCTTTGGATTAGTGGTTAGAACTTAGTTGAAATGGATGTGGATAGGCGGTCAACCCAATAAAAACCTCATGGTCAACCTGGTGGATCCAGTCTACTAAAAACAGATGGTTGAAAAGCCACATCATCTTGCAACCATCGCTTATCTCCTATAAGATATTTTGAATAGGTGGGGAGTTGTTTGAGGTATATGAGGGAATTTTCATCGTTGTATTGATGGACATAACACTAGGCTTGAATGTCATGTATTTGGTGTGAACTCAACCTGAGGATTTTGGAATTTGATGATTCGTTTGTTAAGTATTTTAGAGGTTTAATGGCTTTGTGTCAGCTTGAAGAGGACAAGTCCCAATTTGGCGGAGACAAGTCCCAATTTGGCGGAGACAAATCGACAGTTAGAAATTGTAAATTTAAGGTAATTATGAGCTAACTTGATGACTTATGCCTTAATTTGATAGAAAATGACATAAGATTTTTTATAATGAATTTTGCTGCCACTAGGCCAATTCGAGAACTTATATCACAATTTAGTGGCAACGGTTCAAGAAATTTGGAATTGATATGTTTACTTAAAATTAATATTTGATTTTGTAAGGCTTGTACAGGCCTGATTGGAGGTATGAAATTAATTTAGTGCTTTATTGACTCAACAATTAGATTGGATTTACAACTTCTGATCGAGAAGGGCTCATTGAAGGATCTTACAATCTTACTCCATAAAAAAGTTGACCAAATGAGGGATGTTGATTCAATTTAGATTTGAATTGGCTTGGCTTTTAATTTGAATTTGATGGAAGATTTTGATGCATAGCCCTTGCCTTAAGAGAAAACCAAAAAAATTTAATTGATTTAAATTAATTTGGTGTTATAAAATTTAATTGAGTATTTGAGTTTATGCATGTTGAGTAATTAAATATGAAGTAACCAAATGCGCATAGGTGAATCAATGATTTAGCATAGGTGGTTAGAAAATTTGAAAATTTAATGAAGTTCTAATGATTTTAGTAACCTCTTCGGTTATGATATATAGTTTGCACCCATCCTAGAGGTAAGAGGCATGCACAAACTTGTCTTACTTATGTTACATCGATGTCTAATTAAATTTGTGCATGATTGATCTAGAAAATATAGTTTGGAATTTGGATGGACTTGAAAACCTCAATTTAATCATGAAAATTTCAGCAATATTGGCACACAAACCAAGGTCGTGAATGCCTAAACTAGTTGGCATGCATATTCATAATGTTTATCAGTTGCTTGTGCATGTCTTGTTTGCAATGTCAATAATTTTCAGTGTTTTGACCCATCAGTTGAAGCCAACTCGAGAACCAAGTTTACATCGCTTATTTTGAACATATGGCGACTATTCTTATTTTTGTGTGCAATCGTATCGCTCTATCACTTGTGTATAAAGGATCATGCTTTGGAAACTATCAGGACATGGACCATGCCAATTCTATCCTATCCTTGCAAAGGATTGAACAATGGATAATCTGGTTACAGGCCATGTGGCTCTATATGTAGAAGATAAGGTAATGGACGATTATTAAGCTATGGGTATTGTCTAGTCTACTCCTATATATAGATGATCAGGCTTTGAAATGGGACTAATAACTCTTATGATGGAGAGGCCCAAAGTTTGATGCTAATAACCCTACCCTGTATGCAAGAGAACCATTTAAACTTTATTTTAAGATTATTTTTCATAACACAACCTTGAAAACTTTATCAAAATGCATGAAAAAATTTTAATGAGCCTCACACTTATAATCATTACTTTGCCACTTGAATAATTATCAACATATAGATCTTATATACTCTATTCCCACATGAAGAGGATTAGATCTTAGAATAGTATTAGCTTATAGGCCATGTCTACTCTACCCCATAGGTTTCTAATCAAGTTTTAAAGTTAGTTTTACTATTTTGCAATTTTTTATTTTTTCACAATTAGGACAACTATCAAAATGCAAACTCTATCAATTTCACCCTCACGTATGAAAAACCACGCTTGATAGAACCCCTAATTTCTACAGTATTTTATACCCTATCTTTTATATTTTTTTAGATTTTTGGGTATTTTCATAACTTGTACAAGTAAAAAACAAGGGACCACATTCTTTAATGCAATCTCGAGAAAGTTTAATGTACATAGCTCCAAGAATTGTTTTAAAACTTTCTAAAGCTTCTTGGAATATTAATACATTTTCTTTTTTATTTTCTTTTTGGTTCTATCTTTTTTTGGGGTATTTCACTTTTTATATTTACAAAATTTTCTTTTATTTTTACTTTTTAAAATTTTGTTGCTAATTTCAAATTCTTGTGCTCCACAAAACACCAAGGGTCTCATTTTTTACTTAATACTTCAAGTTTTATGTGTGACAACAGAGTCGTTTAGAAGCCATGTAAACAAATACTAGAACTAGCTTTAAGATGATTTTTTTCACAACCTATGATATGTATATATTATTATTATTATTATTATGCATCAAGATGTCCATTTTGCAAAATGGGTGGCATACGGTATTGATCACTTTTCATATAAATTGAATATGTTGAAACGATCTTCTAGCGAAGTTACATTTCTCTTCTGTCATTATTGTCGCATCTGATTGAACCAACTTGTGGATCACACGTGGAGGTCAACAAAGAGGTTATCATATTGAGTCTTTGGGAATCCATTGGAAGATGAAAAAGCCATAATAAAAATTTTCGTGCAATATTGATATTCCAATAAGCAGGCTCACTTCGTGTATAAACACTAGATGGCATATTACTTTTGTAATAGCATAATAGAATGTAACAATCGAGACGGAAATCATGCAACAACATTGCAATCAATATAATAGGGTGAAACATGCCACAAAATAAAGTTCATTTCCAAAATTTAACACAAGTGTTCTTACCATGGGTAGTCCATTGGCAGATGATAAAGCCATGTCAAAAATTTTCCTTGCAATATCGATATTCCCATAAGCAGCCTCACTTCGTGCATAAACACCACAAAGCAACAAGTCCTGCTCCACAAAGAATTAAAAACTACATGTAAAAGCATGACTGGAGCCTAAAAATCTATAGTAAGCATGGATTGATATATAGATATAGAGTATTAGTTAAATAGAATAGTAAAAGAGAACTTGTTCAAATGTAATAATAAAATCATATAACCGCTATTGAAGTTACTAATTACTAAAACCCCTCAGGGCCCACCAGTCCATATAACCTTATTGAAAATGGTTATCAAGATTTAAAAACATAAACAAAAATGCATAAGACAAATGAGGTTCGAGGTAACATGAGATAATATATAGCACTCTATACTTAAGACAATCCTATGTTAGCTATATATAATTTAAAATTTTAACATTGAATTCTCCTGTGATTATATATGTCATAGAAACACTGTTCAATATCAAGATTCTATTGGAAGTCTTCGTGGATTAATAAATAAATGTTTCATCTTGCGTTTTTTTGAAGAGGGATAAATTGGGAAATTTTTATCATTCTCCCAAATTTATTAGATTTTAAACTAAATGCAAAAACTCTCTTGAAGACTATGACATTTTTTACTTAGCTAGGATTTAATAGTTGATCTACTTATCTCTTCTATGATTGAGATGATTCTCTTAACTTTAATTTATATTGACTCAATGCTATTTATTTCTTTATATTTTTTAGGCAACTTTTTAGTTTTTATAACTGTTTGTTCTTGTAACATTTTTGTTGTGTGGTCATGAAATTTTGTTGCTTTAAAAAATCATAATATGATGACATGAATGCTTTCTAATTGGCAGTTTTTTCTTCATTGTTTTTACCTCCAATACTGCAAGTCCTTACAGGGAATATTCCTATCGAATTTCCTTAATGCATGTCTTCCTTGTTTTGCATAATTATATCTTTATTAACATGCAATACAAAATCTGATTTGTTAAATCATTTTTAGCACTTTTACAAAAAAATGAATTGTTTTATCAGTTTTAATGCTTCGTTTTGCATCAGTACAATAGTAATATCTAGCTTTAGAAAGTACAAAAACCAACAATAACAGCATGTCGGACATAAAATAATGAAGACAACTTGAAATGAGTAGGCATGAGTAGTTATTGCATATTCCTTGAGTTTATTACAAGATTAGGATACCCCATACACAAGTTTATTACAAGATTAGGATGCCTCATGCACAATGTTGATGTTGAAAAAATCACTTTTTTGTAGGTACAAAAGCAAGTGGTCTTAAAAAACAACAACAACATCAAGCCTTTATCCCACTATGTGGGGTCAGCTACATGAATCCTTTTTTTTTTTGTGTCGTGTTAAGAGTCAAATTGTCATTTAAATCTAATAAACAGATGTCATTTCTAATATTTTCTGATCAAGTATTTTTAGGTTTACGTCTACCTACCTTAACATAGGCTAACTCTGATACATCTACTCTCCTAACCAGTCATTAGAAGGCTGACATTTTATGATACAACCATCTAAGGCGACTCTCTCTAATCTTATCTATCACTGGAGCTACTCCAACCTTTTCACATATATGCTCATTTTGCATTCTATCTCTAAGAGTAAAGCCACACATCCACCTGAGCATCCTCAACCTTGCAACACTTAACTTAATTGTATGCTTCTCTTTTAATGGCCAACATTCTGCGCCATAAGTATGATACATTAACTTAATTCTTCTATAATTCGCACATTCTTATTCGTCATCTTTATTCTTAAAAATAGAAATCAACACACTCCTCCACTCATCTGACATCCTTTTAGTCTTCAAAATAATATTGAAAAGCTTCGTAAGCCAAGAAATTCCTTCGCCTTCTAAGTATTTCCACACCTTTATTGAAATATCAGCAGGTCCAACAGTTTTTTCACACTTCATTTTTTTTTAAGTCTGTCTAACTTTGGTTTTGCTAATATGCTGGAAAAAAAAAATCTCTACTTACATTTAGGATGCTAAGGTCACTAAAGTCAATTGTATTCTCACAATCTTCATTGAAAAGCTGATCAAAATATTTCATCCACATTTGTTGAATATTCTCTTTTAATAAAAGTATTTTTTAATCTTCATCTTTAATGCACTTCACTTTAACTAAAATCTTACTTCTTCTATCAGTTTGCTTGGCTAACTTATACATATATCTTTCCCTCCTTACTATATAATATATTATAAATAATAAAGGAAATAAATTCAAAGTAGAATCTCATGCCTGCAGCAATAAGGTGGAAGTGGCGCCATAAATATTAAGACTACCTGACGATCTTTTTTCAACAGAGACTTGGCCAGAGCTCGCGACGGCTTGGTGGAGGAAATAGAAGTACTCGTTTGAGAAAAAGATAACTCTTCAACAGTAATAAGGGCCTCCTCCAAAATATGATTACGTGGGAAAGCATTTAGACAAAGCAAAATTGCATTTCGAAGAAACACCATGATACTTGTATTCCTACTTATATCACTGTTGCTGCCCAAGAGAGATTCTAATACCATAGGAACTGGATGCTCAGCTCCATTACACACATTAGAAGCATCTCTTAAATCTTCTGAAATAGAACCTTCCAATGATTCTAGGCTGAGAACTTTTTCCAACCAACTCGCATTGTTTGTGCATGTCCTGCAAAAAGAATCACATAAAGTTGCATTATGTAGCTTAGGAAACGTGTAGGACACTACTTTAATTACTAAGCTACAAGCTACCCTATCGAATGAAACATGTTTTAGTTTTCAACAAAGAGTCATCCATACTGCAACAACAAATATGTTTCATTATATTTATTTGTCATCAATATACACCAGATAAACCTGCAGGCGGATTCAAAGCTTTCCATCTTTGCCCCTCAACATTAGTCAAGAACAAACTATAATTTTTGGGGGACCGGAGCTGTTAGCTTATGCAAGTTTCAACATTTATAAAGCATATGCCAGACAAGTAGAGTACAAATTTGGATTTTCCCAAATTTACCCTCCAGCTTTTGTACCATAACGTAAATAATCCATGCTAACAGATGATTAGGAAAATTATACTACATGATTTCAAAGCGGTGTTATTTAACAACACAATGCTGCGTAAAAGATTTGTTTCACAACTACACTTATAGCTTTATAAAAAAAAGAGAATATTTAAATCACTTCATGAGATCATCCTCTACATTAAACTTATCCTGAATATTTCATACCTCTTCGCTTTTAATGTTCGCATTTAAACCAAGGCCACAACTTTCACTTCTTTACAAATATAGAAATTTATATCACAAGTACCCTGTTTATATCTATAAGCTAAAATTAGACTCATTATGATCTTGAAATTTGTTCCTTGGTTCTCCAATATATTACAAATTGATAAAATAAATGTAACCCTTCGTTTTACAGCTTGCCCCAGCTCCTATTTGCAATGTTGTGCTATCCCTTAAGAACAACTAATAAAATTTATTTCAATTGCAAAACACTCCATTAATATTTTACATGTCACATGAGATACTTGTACTATCTTAGATTATCGGGTGGAGAGAAAAAATGCATTGGGCTTGGTCCAGGGTTCTTTTTTGGTAACTAGGTAGGGCATCAATGCATTGCCAAGTATATGTCTGTGGATGGTAGTGCATTGATGCAGAATACCAGAGTTACTTGAACATCGTACCCATTAGATGCATGACTTATGCAGATCATTAGCACATTAGCTTTTCTCAACCATTACCGCTGTAATATTGCACTCATAGTTTATAACTAATACATTTTTTCTATCATAAGGGCATAATTATTGGGATGGAATTCTATTATGTTTCAAGTACTAACCAATCAACGTATTAAAAGCCTACTTCCAATCATTCGTGATACAAAAATAATAAATAATAAAAGTGACCTTTATTTTAGTTCTTTATCCTTTTAAAATATTACAATACATGATGCAGTAATAAATAGTTGATTTATGTGCTAATTAAATAGAACTAAATTGGTTACGCATTTTTTCTCTTTTTAATTGTATATAGTGTAATGCAACCCGATAATGCTAGTTCATAAACTATAGAGAAAAGAAGCAAGCAATTTCCTGCAATTATTATAAATCAATTTTAGACTCCGATCAGCACATATTATACAGAAAAAAATTAGAAACCACTGAAAGAAGTTGTGCTTCAAAATTATATCCTTCAAACAACATGCGAGGAACTAAATAAACAATCAAAATTCCAAAGAGTTCACTCTTTTATATTACAACTTAGCTGAATATCATCCTGCTAAACCTACACACAAAATATGTTGCAAAACTAAGGATTAGTTTATTTCAGAGTGAGTGTTTGGAAGTGATTGGAGTTGAGCCCCATTGAAGTTCCAATGATTTCTAATTATTTTGCATGCACTCACTTCATAATAACTTCATTCTTGTGATTGTTTGGGTTGGAGTGAATTTCATTGTTACCTACCAATAAATTAATTTTATAATTATTCTATTAAGTTGAAGTAATATTCTGAAACTTCAATTTACTAGTGAATTCAATGGCAGCAGGATTAAAAAATAAATGCAATAGTATCTCGGAAAAATTGCTTAAAGCGTTTGGAATTTTAAGTAAAAAAAAAGAAATATATAAAAAGCTTTATTATAAAAATAGTTGGATAGGAATTTACCACCGAGGAATTTTTCCACCAAAGAATTCAATAAATTGAGAGATCAAAGAATAACGGGCTTCATTAGAGCACAGAGAAAACAAATATTGATTTACATCTTCGAACAAAATCACCCTTGAAAGCTGATCTCTGTCCATATCTTGAATATCCTCAGGGTAAGGTGAGGCCAAGCTTCCACAATTTCCTTAAGAAACACAATCACAATCATTAAGGATTGTAAAAGACTGTAGTTTGCTCTTTAAAAGATAATAATCATTCATTAAAGGACATCTTTTATAAACCATTACGAGAAAAAGGAGCATATATTCTCAGTAAATAGCAAATAAATTCTTTGTACCAGAATGTTCACGAATAGGCATCCATTGCTCTGAATCCCTTGATAGCTCCTCCTGCGACCATTTTTTCCAAGTTATTGTATCTTTAACCTCAGTACGAGGATCAGCATCTACATCAACCCCAAGCTTCTTTAACAATGTTTCAACATCATCAGTCAGAGGAGTAAATTCATTATCAGGATTGTCTTCAGTACTCTCTGCATCCAAACGCTTCCCTGAATTCTCTTCCTTAGCTGTAGACTCCTTAGAAAAAGGATCCATCCAACCAGACCAGCCTCCTTCAGACTCCTCCACTATTTCTTCAGAAATAGTTTCTTTCCTATTCTGCTCCTCTTTTTCCAACCATGTAGACCACCCAAGAGCTCCATCCTCACCAAGTCTGGCACCACTACTGTTCCAGAAGTGTTCAAAGAGTTTTTGTTTACTATGTGAGCTGAGAAGTAAAGAAGGGCAAAACAAACTGTACTCAATTTCTGCTTGAAATAATCCAGTAGCTAACTCTTGGTGTCCAGTTTGCCATTCAAATCGGCACAAATTAGTATATATATCAACTAGACCAAGCTCTAATTGAACCAAAGAAGAATCTTTAGAATTCAAATCGTTATATTGGTAACCCTGCAACCAAAAATGAAAAATACTCAAGTTTAATTATCATAAAAGGTCACAAAAAATTCATTTTCTCCTCTTTCTTTTTGCCAGGTGATCAGGTCATTTAACAGCTTATTTTTTATGTCATATCCCAGTCCTATTTATGTTTAAATATCACTTCCTCAATTTGCAAGCAAAGATTCTTTGCAGGGAGACCAGTGCAACAAATCAATGACGTTCCAAGACTCGCAACATACTAAGCAATTAAAAATGAGGCATCTATCATAAGTACATACGAGCTATAACTATAGTAAAAACAAGAGCTTGCTATCGATCAAGACAATGCATAGATCAAATTATGGTAAATGCATTTTTGAATTTTTGTGGACGAGAAATGAGAGGAAATAAAATGGAAGTAACAAAAAGGAAATGCGTTTGCACCAAAACAAATCCGCACTTCAAAACAGGTGGTGCTTCTTCAGGCAAATCAAGGATTATACATTAAGAGTTAATTCAAACTAACACATAAATGAGGAAATGCCTGTGGATTGGCGTGCAATTTGGCAAATGAATACGGAGTAATAGCGGAGGCCATAGCAAAATCTGCATAATTATGAATATTACACCATTTAACCTACAATTCATCACAACCAATTAACAGAAAAATAAAAGAAGCAGATAAAAAGATGGAAAATATTGTGCAAAAAATGACTGCGGGGGAATTTCAATATGATCAGGCATTACGTATGGAAGAACTATGAAGATAAATAATCGAGCCCGCCAATAAACCTTATTGCTAATTGAGAACATGAGGTTGGTTTGGTAACAAATATCAATAATGATGATTTCAATATCATCCTAATCAACAAAAAAAGACAAATAATAGAAAAAAATTCAAACCAAACAAGAATGATAACAGGATATTTCAATGAAAAATAGATGCACGTGAATTTTCTATCATAATATAAAAAATCTATATAGACAGATTAATTTCATATGATTATCATAGACTGAGATATTTTAAAAGAGAGTAGAAGGACAGGTGAATTTCATGTGACAGTGTCATAGACTGTACACTTTAAAGATAGAATATAGAACCTGCCTACAAAGCTTGTTGCAAGCTGAGGACAGAGCCTGGATGGCATGACCATAAGTTTTTCTAATATCAGATACTTTAAACTGGGAAAACTCCCCCTGACGGACAAGCAAGAATTCTTTCCATAGCATGACACTATCAAAATGTCGCATAAGCACTTTCTCCCATTTTTCCATGAGAGATTCAGTGGTATCCCGCTCTTGATATGACTTCAAAAGACAAAGCAACAATTCTTCATTATCCGGATTAAGCTCAACAGCCTTTTCTAAAATATTTATCTTCTTCTCAAGCGTCTGCAATCGAGCTGCTTTTTGTGGCTGAGTGCTTGCAACTTTATCCTGAAAGATAATACCAAATTCAAAAAGGGGCCTTTTATCAACAAATAGGAAAGTTTAGAGTTTTGAATGAGCACTATGAGCATTATAACCAAGTAGAAATTGACAGTATAATTGATTCATGCTACTATGGTTAGAAAATGGCTTTTGTTCGACCAATAATTTGTCGCAAAATGCTTTAATGAGCAGGAAAAAAAAAAGCAAAAACACAATAATTATTAGTTGATAACGGTTGAAAAACCAAATCATCCAATCAGTCAAGAGACTACCTGAAATTCAGCAAAAGCTAGCCATACTTTCTCATCATGAGGAAAGTCTCTAGACATTTTGTTTAGCTCTCTTGTTCTTCGTAGTAATTCATCCTCCCAAGATTCCTCAAGCTCAACATGTGAATTTAACTCATTCCTGCCATTTGCAGTGGTAATATGAAGTTCCACTAGAGGAATGTACTCGTCTGGAATCAAGGAGGGCTTCTTCTTAACAACTTTTATATGTTTGAAGCCCTTGTGCCTTTCTAAGGCTGTAAATTTCACAGAATAGTAGCGGCCTCCTTTTAATTTGGTATCCAAAACATCAAGGTCATGATCATTATCAATGCTTGAAATTGAAGATCTCCGATGGTATAGCAGCTCAAAATCAAACTCTGAAAGATCTGAATGGTTCTGAAGCTTGTGTCGCGCAACATCCATTCTAAAAATTTTAATTTATTATCTGTAAAATCAATGCTTCAAAGGAATCCAATTGTATGGCATTTATCTAAACGAGGAGAAAGGTTACGAAGCAGCAATATAATAGAAAAGTTACACAAGTGGAAAGTACAAGACTCCATTCGTACAATGAGAATGACACAAAAGCTATTTGAAGAGTGTGAAGACATGATCATCTTCCACTAACCAAGATGCCCTTACAAATATATGATGGCAAAGAAATAACTGATAAATAACATCAACTTACAATGAAGTCAATTATATGGCTAAACATATTGAATTACCAACGAACAAGAAAATCGAACCCCACAGAGGTGCACAAATATCACACATGAAAGTGTCTGTTAGCACACATGTACCGTTTTCATAAAAAATTGATGTGAATTTATATTTTTATGGAACCTAAACCAAGAAAACTAAAATTTTACCAAGGCGGGAAAGAGAAGCATGAAAAAAAAAAAAAATTGAGACAGTACTCTCACAATCAGTGAGAGCGCTAAGCTATCAGTTTCTACAACAAGGCAAAGGTTCCACGAGCCAAATTATTGTTTCCTTTATGACTTTCTCAAGCAAACCTCCAATTCCCAATCGTAATAAAATTGCCAGTAAATTTAAAGCAACAAAAAAAGGAAGAGGAGCCAATCACTGTCATCATTAAATAAGAATACCGAACTCAACTTCAAAAATATCCACACTTCACTACAAATAAAATAAAGTACAGGAATGTTAAATAATTATCAGCATATAAGCATCATAGAATTTAGCATTTTCCATAATACTAGGAATGAATAAATATGTCAAAGGGAAAAACTCTTTGGTGGTGTTTACGTTTTGATGCATAAAACTAGATAGAAAAAGCCACAAGGGGAGAAGACCAGGACAAATAGAACTTTTCTCGATTCAAAACTTAGAATGCCAACATCAAACAAACCTCAAACCAAACGAAAGCCAAACAAACAAAAACTAAATTAAAAATAAAAACAGCTACACTCAAAACAACCGACTAGCAGTCACCTCACATGGAGCTAAATAGTAGGTAATTTAAAAAATGTGCTTAAGGGCATGCAAACCAATAGTCCACCACAGCTACTTGGGTCAACGTCCACCAAAAATCCTCCGACAAATGCTACCAAAACCGGCCAACCAACACCTCCGATAGCTCCAGAAGAAAGATACAAGTGGAGAGGAACTTGTGGAGAGAAGAAAGAGATAAGAGTCCAAGAAGAAATCGAAGAGAGGAAGAGATAAATGGAACAAGCTCGCAAGATTTCCCAAGATGAAACCCCTCAGATTTTAGAGAACTTTGCTCAGCAAACAACAACCTTTTTATGCTCCAAAACATCACAAATATATAGGAGAAAAGGAGCAGCCAAACAGCCCAAAATACCACCAACCAAACCAATCAAGAAAGGGGAAACAGAAGGCCAACAAGCGGCCCAAGAGCAGCACCCGAAGGGCCACAAGGGGGACAAGAACGGGCGTCCACAAGGAACCAGAACTGGCAGCCACGAGGAGAGGAACCAGCCATGGGACAAGAGCCAGGCGGAGGAACCGAAGGGCCACAAAGAGGGGGAAAGAACCAAATCCACTCCACATAATGAGCTAAAAAAGAGGTAAACTACCCGTAGTAATGAGCTGAAAAAGAAGCAGCATCTCAGTAATTATGAGCTAGAGCATAGTAGCTCCCAACAAAACAGCAAAAACTGAACAGTCAAGCCCAAACCGAGAAGCCATCAGCAGCCCAAGAGCCAAGGCACCAAAATAGCTAGCACACCCAAAGTATGTCAAGCCCAAAGCACAACCTACTCATGATTATTGGTTTCCTTCCATCATAGTATAGCATAAAAAATAAAAAATAACTATAGTATTCAAATTACAATAAAAACTAAAACAAAAAACTAAAATTTGCATGCATCACGTTTTATTCACTAGAGGAAATTTTTATTATAATAGAATGACAAGTAAATTATTCTAAGGTAAAACAAAGTAATCTTACACCACTTATCAAATATGGAAAATTTCTAAATTGAGATCCCAATGCTAACACTTCTGATCAAGTTGGAGCATATATATATATATATATATATATATATATATATATATATATATATATATATAAATTAAATTCAACTCATTACATAGATTTAATTCTTGGAAAAGATATCAGCCAATTAATTTTCACTAGTATATGGGGAGTAGTGATAATCTATTTAAATTGAAAAAGCGGAAATCAACTTCAATATATTTAGTCCTTCCATGAATGACAGAAATGCTAGCAATATAAATAGCAACTTGAAAATATAGCTCGAAATCATAAGTTAAATAACTAAAAAATAAGGCTCTTCAAAAAATTTTACACACATCATTTCACAGATGGGATTAATCATGGCCTTGTTAATCACTCATAAAAAGCCATCTAATTTCCTCAAAGCCATCCTAATATGATGACAAGATTCACGAGTTATCATCATTAAAGTAAATTAAGCTTGTTTCAACCAAATTCTCACTGATGTTAGATTGAGGTTTAATGAGATTTAGGATCGAACTTCTAATGGGCATTGGCCATTATAGTTAATTACCCCCTCACGCACCTGCATGTGGGAGAATACTCTCAATTAATGATGTACCTTAAGTTCAGATTTAGTTAAATTGAGTATGATTGGGAATTGTTGAGGGGAATGAAGACCCAATCTAGATTGAACCATGGGTTGTCTCATTTCGAGGAGAAAATGTGTATGTCAAGGACATGCTTTTGAGGTTGACATTAACTCATTCACTGATAGAAGAGGGCTAGTAGTATCAACTTCACCGAATAATTCAAAGGTGCATGACATAGTTGCTTTCAATTTAGAGGCATTAGATGTGACTAGAAAAAGCTCAGAGATATTGCATGACTGTTAACCTCTGTATAGAAGAACAAAAAAAAAATCCTGCATACATACATCTTACCCATCGAATCCAAGGATTTTGCTGCAAATCGCGCCGATTCGGAGCCGTTCGCGTCGCTTCTCCGCATATCCTGCTCAAAATCCGCGATCTCACCTCAACCGTGCTCCATCTTCACGTCTATAAAACGAAGAGGGAGAGACTTCCATCGGCTACTCTTCCTTCCCGCACTCAACTCCCGACCTCCTCCCTCTCGTCTCTGTCCGATCCATCTTCACCGACCCAAGCAAAGCTCCGGCCGAACCCTTCTACCCGATCTCTTCCTCCAAGCCGAGCACCTACCTCCATCTGCAAGCTGTCGCCTCACAATCCTCACAGAGAAAACAGAGAGAGATAGAGAGAGAGAGAGGGATCTTCTTCTCCCTACCTGGAGTCGAAACCCGCCTCCCTTGTCCGACTTCGCTCCGACTTTCCCTTCCTTTCGGTTCGAAAGTTTCAACATTTTGATCGGAAGCAATAGCCTGAGCCCGCTTGCTTTGAAGGTGAGTTTCTCCCCTTCGTGCTCCCCTTCGACCAATTCCAGTGAGCTCGCCGAGATACAGAGAGGAAAGGGAGAGGGTTTACATAATTTTGATTAAAATTAATGTTGATTGGTTTTAATTAAAATTAATGTTAATCATTAATTAATTTTAGTTAATTTTAATTAAAAATTTATCTTAACTAATTATAATTAATTTTAATTAACTGTGATTATTAAATTTATTATAATTATTATAATTAATTACAATTAATTCTAAGTAATTAATTATAATCAATTTTAATTAATTATAATTAATCTTAAATAAATTTAGTATTACTTAATTATGAATAATTAGTATATTTTTTAATTAATATTAATTATTTATAATTAATTAAAGTTATTTATAATTAATTATAATGACTTATAATTAATTTTAATTATATATATATATATATATATATATATATATATATATATATATACATATATATATTTCCTTGCCTCGACCCACGTGCCAACACCGACAACCCTGCGAAGGTACGAATTTTTCTAAAACTAAGATTCTCGCTCTTGAAGTTAGTGGCGGACCGAAAAATCGCCCATGCACGTCTTTGTTGCGTGTGGTGGGATGGGACCCCGATGCGGCGCCTATGACGAGGCGGGTAATCACCTTAAAAAAATCTTACTTCAATGTTCGTGGCGGACCGGAAAATCGCCCATGCACGCCTTTGTTGTGCGTGGTGGAATGAAACGCCGGTGCAGCACCTACAGCTAGGCGGGGTCGCTCATAAGTGCCCCCGAATGGGGGGAAAGTAAACTGTCTTTTTAAACGGGTACCGTCAAAAACTATTTTTTTAAAAAACCCCATGCACGCCTTTGTTGGCGTGGTGGATGAAAAATAAAAAAATACCGCCGCGGTGTCTCACAAACACCAACCGTGCACGTCTTTGTTGACGTGGCGGGTAGGCGACCTCTTGATTTTTCCCCCAAACTAGGGAGACACCGAGAGGCTGCCGAAATTTTGTCTGAAATAAGACAAGGACTTGGAACAAAATGAGACTTGTGGTCTTGACTCAATCTACTTAAATGAACTAAAATTTAAATAAGTATGAACTTCAACAAGGACTCGACCTATATGAACTTGAACTCTACAAGGACCACAAGGGACTTTTTGAACTTGACTTGAACAAATTCACATAACTTGAACTTGCAACAAATGACTTAAGTGAACTCAAACAAAAAGATTGCTAGAACTTGAGCTTGTTATTTGAACTCGGACTTGACCCCATGCAAAGGACTTGACTGGGACTCAAGTGAACTTGCATAATTTGAACTCAAGTAAAATTTGATTCAGAACCGTAGTAGACATGAATTTGACTTGAATCAGATGAGGAAGACTTGCAAGCTTGAACATTGACTTCTATGAACCGAGCTAGACGTTGTGACAATAAGGAACTTGGATCCAAACAAAGTGGAGAATGGTGTGGAATTTGAATGATCAATAAATAACTGAATCATAAAGTGATTGATCAAACATAAAAATGCAAGTGCTAAATTCCAAATTATTTGATTGAGAACTAATAATCATAAGTGGCCAGAGCCATGAGCTAAACTGTGAAATGTTGAACCTCATTTGTAATATACAAAGGTAAAATGGGGTCATGATTCTCAAATACATTAAATGATGCATGGTTCTCAAATATATGAAATGATTCATCCATGGATAGTGGAATGAAATGCTCATGAACCAAATTTTAGAGATATAGCAACATCTCTATAATGAGTATGGTGAACATAGAAGCCTACAATGGTTGTTCATATCACCTATGTTAATATCGTGGAAAGCGTACATTCCCATTCCCTACAAGCACAAAGGAAATGATCATCGCAATATCCTAGCAGTCAACATCAACTAGCTAGTGAAGGAAGAATGAAAATCCCTTACAAACAACTATGGGATACTTGTGATCATTCATGAACGATAATGGCATGCTTAAAGTCAATACAAATAGAACTGGCAATCCACTCATAAGTAACATAGATTGAAATGATGTAGAGGTGATAGGTTCTATACAAATATAGCCATACACTTGTATATTCGACAGATTGTTCACAAGGTGGTGATGAAAGCCATGTAAGTCAAGGGATGACACATATGATGCAATATACAATGAAAAGAGCTTTTATAGATTATAGCAACATATATGAAGTGAGTATAATATCCTCATATAGTCAACACCAATCAATGTGTATGGAGGGGTTGGTGACAGATGCGTACTCCTATAAACTACTGTAGAAGACTCATGGTGTACCCAATATAATGTTCACAAGCAAAGTGCCAAAGAGTTACAATAAATACAAGCACCTACGGATCACGGCAGGAGATTAGTTAGTGCACTACGATCCACCTGCAGAAAGCAACAATAGTGCACGACAGTCTACCTGTACAAAGCAGCAAAAAACTCAATTCACAAGCTGCTACACCACGCCACCGGATCCGCAACATTTACACAAGCGGACAGAAGGCGTTTACAAATATTTTCATAATACCCCTGCACGTGCACCGTAGTTTGTATACACGTAGGTACACAAAAGGGGTAAATGTAATTAAATACCCGCATGGGCCCCGGCGAGCATGTTATTGATACACACGTGACGTCATGGGATGCTGCGCGGGTTATTAGATTTGAACCTGATCCTCCTAAGCAGGTAAAAAGGAGTAGACAGGGTTCAATCATAAAATGCCCCTAAACACCCGCATGGGCCCCGACGAGCGTGTTATTGGTACACACGTGACATCTAGGGATGCTGCGCGGGTCGATAAGTGAATTCAAGTTCGAACCCAATCCTTCTATACGGGTCGATAGGACTCAACAAGGTTCAAACCATTAAATAAATATATGGTTGAGGTGACCAGTATATTTGTTTTACTACATTCATTATAGGCCTTTCATATTTTTGCCGTCAAATAGCACCACAAAATATCGATTATGACCAGAGCCAATACGTTCCTTAGTGGCATCAAATCCTTGAGATATGAATCAATAGGATATGATCGATAGGCACAAAACCCTCTGTTAGCTAAGATGGATTCAAATTTGTCCCCTTAGACAAACATTCACCCTAGGTCTACAAGGTCTCCTTGGACGAAGCAACCCATTGCTGCCGACAAGGATCCTTCTGTCAGGTTGGGTCGACTATCTCCTTTGACTAAGTAGACCAGGGACCACGATGGCTCGGAACGACGAAACCATGGGATCTTGATCGTTAGCTCCCTATATCAGTTAATATTTCATTAGCTCTAAAATGAAATAATAGTAACATACAAAATAATTCATTATATTTAATAATACCTTTGAATTTTTTTGAAGCTTCAATCTCACTTTGTTTCTTTCTTTTATATACGTGGGTAGTTGCTTCATTGTCTTCTTCATTGACATGAGTTTCTCCTTCTGCTTCAACTTCAGAAACATCAGCATTCTTATGAGTAACCCATTCATTATCAGATTGTAACTCATCAACAAGCAAAGGATCAATTTTATTCTCAATATTTCCTTGATTCTACAATTTGAGATATATATCTTTTAACTTTTTGTTAAATATAACATAAACTAGTTTGTTCATTCGATCTGCCGCCAATCGATTTCTCCTCTTTGTATGAATTTGATTGAAGATGCTCCAATTACACTCGCATGCAGAAGCCGAACACGTTAGGCTAAGAACTTTAACTGCAAAAGCTTTCAATTCAGGAACATCATCTCCAAACTAAGCCCACCAACGTTCTACATAAAGACAAACATATTATTTTATGAATATTGGTTGAAGTAGAAGACTTGAACATAAATATTAATATTAAAATTATAAATACTCAAACTATAAACATACCAGGAGATCGTGTTTTGTAGCATGCTTGTGCTTCTCTAAATCCAAACATTCCCTTCTTCAAATGAAAATCCTCAAGTTGATCATTTACTTTAAGGTAGTCTTCTTCAAAAATGAGTTTGTCCATACATGCATACAAACCAGTTTTTACCTCTTTGTCAACATAAAAATCCTTATCAAAATAAAATTGGGGATTTAAATAGTAAGCAGCAGCATGTAAGTGTTGGTGTAATTGTCGATCCCACTTTTCATCTATAATATCCCATATTTCTTTGTAGGCACTTTCTTGACCTTCTAATTCTTTTGCAATATCTTTTTTAGCCATATTCATTGCTTCATAAATAAATCTCATAGCCGGGGCCCTCTCACCATCAACCATTCTAAACACCTTTACTAATGGTAATGTTGTCTTCAAAGGATAATTTGTACTGCGCCAAAATGAATCGTCTTTCATAACAATTTTTTTAACTTGTTTTTTGGCCCATGAAATTTTATCTCATTCTTCATAAGCAAACATCGCTTCCAAAGATTGTCTTAACTCCTTGAATCTCTGCAATGTTAAATATGCAGTAGCAAATCTGGTAACAGCAGGTCTAATAATTTCCTTGTCAGTGAATTTTCTCATCAAGCTGAGTACCCAAGAATGATTGTATATAAACTTACTAACGAATTTGGCCTTCAATATGGCTGATTTATGTTGAGACAACTGTCCCAACCTCTCAAGCATCAAGTCAATACAATGTGCAGCACAAGGAGATGCCTCTTTTCCATTAACATTCTTCCTGCAGCTTTATATGCACTTGCATTATCAATAACAACCTGTACTACTAAGGCATCTCCTACTTCCTCCACAACTTCATCCAACATTTCAAACAATAATTGTGCATCCTTTATAAAGCTTGAAGCATCTACTGATTTGAGAAAAATTGTTCCATATGGATTGTTGACCAAGAAATTAATAATACTTTTATGTCGAATATCTGACCAACCATCTGACATTATTGTCACTCCTGTCTCAATCCAAGTCTTCTTAACATCATCCACCATTTTTAAAGTTGTCTTAACCTCCTCATTCAGCATCCAAGTCCTCAACTCATACATGCTTGGAAGTTGTAATCCTCTTCCATAGCTTCCAACAGATCGTAACAAATTAATCCACGACGGACTCCTAACAACATTAAATGGAATCCCATTTTCATAGATGAATCTGGCGATATCCAAACAAACTCTGTTCCTGAGTTCTTTTGTAGCTGTAGGAGGCTGAATATCCTGAGTATTTATGTTTTCGTCGTTATCAATATTTAGCATAAATCTATCCATGGGCCCCCGACTACCTCGGTTAGAAGAAACTAGATGGCTTCCAGTACTGAAACCTTCATGCTGCGATCCATAGTAAGAAGAGTTTCCTATCATCTCTTCCATATTTCTTTGTGTGACCTCCTTTGTAGTGGCAAACTTCTTTAAATAATTTGTACATTCCTTCTTCACCTCATCAGGAACTTTTGCACATGGTCCCACATTGACATGAGTGCAGGCTAGATGATCCTTCAATCTCTTGACACCATCAGTTATGCGTTTCTCACAGAAATTACATTTCATGTAAACATATCCCTTCTTTGCACCTTCACCTGACACTTCAACTTGAGTTCCATATTTCCATGCAGGGTCTTTCCTTCTTGTGTCACTAGTTATGCTAAAAATAGGATATATTTTAACAATTATTTGTACCACCAAATACCAATAATAAAACAACATGAATACAAAAATATACCAGTCTGCCAGGGGTCCAAGGGGGCACTGCCCCCTGGTGGGGTTCGACCTGCCCGGTCAGGTCGCGGGGTCAAGGGGCAGCGCCCCCGGAACAAAATTATATTATAAGAGTAATTTTGAAATTCTGCTTGTTGTATATGCTCAATACCGAGCGTATCGAGCCTGTACCGCTTAGTACCGAGCGTGTACCGAGCATGTACCGAGCGGTACATGCTCCGTACCGAGCATGTACTGAGCGGTACTGAGCATGTACTGAGCGGTACCGAGCATGTACAATCTGATGAAGCGAGACATGAAGCAAATAAAGAGAAGAAAGATCATTACCTAGCCGTGAAAAAAGAACCTTCGATTACAGGAAGTTGGAGAAGAAGAAGCGAGACATGAAGCAAATGACGGAAAGATTATGGGAAGCAAGAGAAGAAGAAGAAATAAATCGTTACCTTCGATCGCCTCCAGCTATGTTCGAACTCGACCGAACTGTGGTCGTCGAAGTCGGCGGAGTTCGTCTTTCTGTTCTCACCCAAAGCAGAAGCAGGTATGTTACCCTAATACTCGACTCTTATACGACTCTCACCGCTCGGTCTATATACTTACAAATCGAAGCGGTGCCTCGTTTCGCTTCGAGGCGTTACGAACCGAAGCCTACGCCCCGTGCAAAATAAGCGCACGCTCCGCCAAATCCAATGAGGCGTAAGCCTCAACGCGCAAATGCTTCTCCTCGCCTTGAGTCGCGCCTCAGTGCGTACGCCTCTTCCGCCTTTTTAATCGTTGATTCTAAAGGATTCTTACAAGAATAATTTGCCAACTATGCAAGTAAAAATTTATGGATCTATCCATAAAAGTCTTTAAGGAGGTCCTGCTAAAATAACTCCTCACCATTCATTCAAGGCATAGATAACATTGTTGTAGTAATAGTTGTCAATAGTGCGCTATCAAAAATGCTAAATAGCATAGCACATCCATGGGCACCCCAAGCGCCTCTGGTGTTGCGCTTTGCAATGCACGGGAAAATGAAATGTTGCCAACCATATGTGCTTGATTTGAACTATGCCATCAATATCATGGCATGTGAGATAGAGACAACTTAAAACCTTTTTATTTTTATTTTTATTTTTTGTGCGGAGGGGGTGATAGGGAGGGAGATCAAATATGGGGGAAGTAGCTAAGGCTATAATGTTGCTTATAAAATGAGTTATGAAATTTAAATTTCTATTAAAAAAGGACTTATGCGCCTACTTTGCCTAAGCCTACAATACTCATTTATAAAGAGGATTATCCCATGCATGATGATGAACTTCATTTGTTTGTGACAAAGATAATTAGCATTGAGGACCAAACTTCTAATTTAGATCTGAATTCAAAACTTAGTATTTATCTATTTTGGAATAGCTACATCTTAAGTTATTTGTGTATTTATGTGTAGCTTTTAACATTTTATGATTTGGTTGGTGTAACATTAATATTGAAACTATTGGCATATTCTTCATTTTTACATGAATTTGGCACTTGTTTAAAATGGTATATGCTACGCTATTTGATACAACTCCAAGATGCCCTTGGCACTATTCAGTTGCCCATTGCTAATAACTATGGTTATAGTGTAAGCTATGAAACACAGATACTTAAAATGCCTTGTATTTGTTTTAGTCGCCTGTCAGATACAAACATACATTTAAAAAATGTTTAACGCGTGTTTGACATGCTTGAAGTGTTTCAAGCCCAAATTAGAGTCAAACATGGGTCAAATACAATCCGACACAAGGGCTACATGTGTGGGACACATGGAGAACACATTTGAGGTTTTTTTTTTTTTTTTTCATAGACTAGCATATATCTGATTACCTCACTACAAGCAGTTCTTGCAATCGACATTGCTCATATCCCATAAGCCAAGATCTAGCCTTTATCTTTTATTTCTTTAAATGAGTTGCTTCCCATACCCATAGTCACTTGGCACTTGCCAACATAAGCCATGGCACCTTCTATTTGTATCATCATTAGCAATCCCCATAGCCAACTAGTACTTGCTCACATGAACAATTCCTTCATAACCCCCATGTCATTTTCTATTAGTGTCAATTGCTACCTGTATAGTGATGCTCGGTGCCTACTCAAGTGAGCCATACCAATGTAAAACCTCAAATGTATCTCAAATCTACTAGAATCATAAGATCCCCACAGTCATCACAATCTTTAGCTCATGCTTTCCATTCTCACTCAATTCTTGCTACCAGCCCTAGCAACTAGATCTTCTTATCTCTCATCTACTAAAGCGTCAAGGCCAAATGATAATGGCTCAAAGCCTTTCACTTTTTCTTATTTCCCTAATTTAAAATTTATATTTTCTTGATTTTTCTTTTTGCTCTTGTCATGCAAAAATAGAAATTATTTTATCTTTAAAATTTTAGTTTGATGTTTTAAGCTTTCTTGAAAAAATAACATTGATGTTGATTTTTTAATAATAAGGTTTTAGGACATTATTTTTTGGTGTGTTATAAGTCTTAAGTTAATTTTTATCGAAAAATAAGACAATGATTTCTAAAATAGTCAATAATATAGTTGTTAATATCTTATAAATGATCATAATACAAATTTGTGGAAGTATGTTACAGAATTAGATCATATAAGAACAAGTGTAAACATAGAATTCAAAGTTCAATTTTGTTAAGAAAAATAGGGAAGCATATTATAGGTAAGAACTCACTTCCTTAGACAATCTGGGAAAGCATTCAATCATGCTCAAAAATAAAATCCATACAAGTTGAAGAATTGCAAAAGTTAGATGCAAATGCTAAGCAAAGAAAGAAAAAATGCCTCATTTTAGAAGGCTTGCATTATTTCCTCAAAGCAACATGGCTCAAATCAATATTTTATCTCACAGTTAAATGAAGTAATATATCTAAATTAAAGCAACTGTTGAAAGATCATCTAATTTTGAAGCTAGAGAGTAATTGCATGAAGAAATTGCTTATATGTTATATACAATTGTCATTTTATTTTATTCAGCCTCATTTAACAAGGCTTGCATTATTTCCTCTAAGCAACATGGCTCCAATCAATATTATATCTCACAGTTAAATGAAGTAATATATATAAATTAAAGACAACTGTTGAAAGATCATCTAATTTTGAAGCTAGAGATTAATGGTATGAAGAAGTTGCTTATATGTTATTTTACAATTGTCCTTTTATTTTATTTAGCAAGAAATCCATATTATTTAAATATTCTTTCTTATGCTGTGAATAGCACTCTCACAAGACATATCCTCACAGATTATAATCTTTTGATGACAATACTACTTCAAAAGGAAAGAGGCAATGCTAAAACAGTATTTTCAAAACACAACACAATGTACAAGAGTACTTTTTTGCCTCAATGCACAAAGCAAAGTGACGTCTTCATTATTTAAATCGCTCATAACTTTTATGTGTATGATGGTACATTCAATAATGATTACAAAATATGGAATATTAATGATGACCTCAAACCTGATACAAAATTGAAAAGAAATGTGATGTGCATACCAACATCAAGCCTTTGTCCTACTACGTGGGGTCAACTACATGAATCATTTTTCGCCATTGTGTCCGATTAAAAGTCAAATTCTCAATTAAATCTAATAAAGAAAGATCATTTCTAATATTTTCTAACCAAGTCTTTTTAGGTCTACCTCTACCTTTTTTAACATAAGTAAAATCTAATATCTCAACTTTCCTAACCAGGTCATCGGAAGGCCTCCGTTTAATGTCACCAAACCATCTAAGGCGACTCTCTCTAATCTTATCTACCACAGGAGCTACTCCAACCTTTTCACATATATGCTCATTTCGTATCCTATCTCTAAGGGTCAAGCCACTCATCCACCTAAGCATCCTCAACTTTGCAACACTTAACTTAGTATTATGCTTCTCTTTTAATGGCCAACATTCGGCGCCATAAAGCATTGCAGGTCTCACCACCCTCTTACAAAATTTTCCCTTAAGTTTAAGGGGGACTTTTCTATCGCACAATAAACCCAATGCATTCTGATACACCTTAGGTTTTGACAATTTCGGTTTTGCCCTAATTTCCCCCCAAAAAGAGGAATTTCTCCACCAAAACCAAAGAAGAACAATCACAAGAGGGTTGAGATGAGAAGCAAAAACCTTTGCATAAGAAAACCAAGAGAAAACAAGATAAGTTTGTCCACTTCGAGAAGGACAAGATCTCCCACAAGAAAACCCTAGAAAAAAGCAAGAATGAGGCTAAGGAGAAAATAAGAGAGAGAATACACTTTTCATAATAATCCCCCACTAAACCCTAATGACTCCCTTCATACCAACACACAATTTCTCCCTCCCCAAAATGCCCCCACTTAAGTGGATGGGGCCCCTTGGCCCAACCGGACCGCCCGCCCCTCTCCCCTCCGCCTGTAGACCCGCACGGGCCCAGGCCGGACCGGTTCAGGGTGAACCGGTCCATCAATACCGCCCTCTAGAAGATCAACCTTGTCCTCAAGGTTGAAGTCTGGAAACTGCTCCTGCAGGGCTTCGTATATCTCCCAAGTATCCTCATGTGCCGGTAGGTCCTTCCATTCGATTAGCACCTCCCTCTTGCCTTGATCATTCTTCCTTACTTCCTTCACCTGTAGAGGCTCTAATAAAAATTGCATATCTTCTGTGAGACCTTGGGGTATAGTAGGAGTGACCACAGCTTGATCCCCTATGCTCTTCTTCAATAGTGAAGCATGGAATACAGGGTGGATGGAGGAGTGAGGAGGCAACTTGAGACGGTAGGCCACCATCCCAACCTTCCTTTCAATCTCAAAAGGCCCATAGTAACGTGGGGAGAGCTTCTCACTCCTTCTGCTAGCTAAAGTCTTCTGTCGGTAAGGTCGTAGCTTCAAGTATACCCTTTCTCCCACCTCAAATGTTACATCTTTGCGGTGAGCATCCGCCTTGGTCTTCATGATCTGTTGGGCCCTCAATAGGTGTTCCCTCAACTCTTCCAACACCCTATCCCTCTCCTCCAAGTATTGATCCACAAGATATACCGGGGATGTCCCCTTCTGATAATTTACCAACGCCGGTGGATCCCTCCCATAAAGAATCATGAAAGGTGTGAACTGAGATGCGGTATGGTAGCAAGTGTTGTACCAATACTCGGCCCATGGCAGCCATTTGACCCACTGCTTAGGCCTCTCCCCAACGAAGCATCTCAAGTAAGTCTCCACGCTCCGGTTCACCACCTCGGACTGTCCGTCTGTCTGGGGGTGGTATGTTGTACTACGCTTCAAGAATGTACCCTGCATCTTGAAGATTTCCTTCCAGAAGGAGCTCAAGAATACTTTGTCCCGATCTGAGACAATGGAATTGGGGACCCCATGCAATCGAATCACTTCTCTTATGAAAGTAGAGGCTACTGTGGGGGCTGAAAAAGGGTGTCGTAATGGAATGAAATGACCATACTTGCTCAACCGGTCAACTACCACCATGATGACCGTATACCCATCAGACTTGGGTAATCCTTCAATGAAATCCATGGTGACTTCCTCCCAAATCTTGTTTGGAAGCACCAAGGGCTGCAACAAATCACTAGGGGCACAAGCTTGATACTTGTTCCGCTGACAAATATCACATTTGCTCACCATATCTTCCACATCACCTCTTAGCCCCTTCCAAAAAAATTCGGCTTTCATCCGCCGATAGGTCTTCTCCACCCCTGAATGTCCACCAATACGGCTATCGTGGTACTCCCGTAGAAGAATGGGAATGAATGCTGAGTTACGATGCAGTACCAATCTCCCCTTGTATAGCAAGAGAGAGTTCTCTAGGTGATACCCTTTGAACCCTCTTTCTCCCTTCTGGATAGCCGCCCGAATCCTCTCTAACTCCTCTGCATGTTGATTTTCCTTCACCATTTCACCCCAATCCACCAATTGTGGTACAGATAGTCCATCAGCTGTGAACACTCCACACGGGAAAGAGCATCCGCCACCTTGTTTTGAGCCCCGGGCTTATACTGAATCTCAAACTCATATCCCAATAGTTTTGCTAGCCACCTTTGATGTTCTTCTGCCACCAATCTCTGTTCTAGTAAGTACTTGAGACTCCGCTGATCAGTACGAACTATGAATCGTTGCCCCAATAGATAAGGCCGCCATTTTTGAATAGCCAAGACAATGGCCATCAGTTCCCGCTCATAAACTGATTTCAGTCTTGCTCTAGTAGATAAGATCCGGCTGAAGAAGGCGATCGGTCTATGATTCTGCATGAGTACTGCTCCCAAACCCACTCCTGAGGCGTCGGTCTCCACCGCAAACTGCTGGGTGAAATCTGGAAGTGCCAATACTGGGGCACTAGTCATGGCTTCCTTCAGAATCTTCATGGCTTCCTCTGCTTTTTTTCCCCATTGAAAGTTGTCCTTTTTTAACTGATCAGTCAAAAGACCTGCTATGGAACCATAGCCCTTGATGAACCTCCTGTAGTAGCCAGTCAATCCCAAGAATCCCCTTAGTCCCTTAAGGGACTTTGGTGTAGGCCAATTCACCATGGCCTCTATCTTGGTGGGATCAGCTGCCACCCCACTCTCTGAGATGATGTGTCCCAGATACTCCACCTCCTTCTGAGCGAAAGCACACTTCTTCTGGTTAGCATATAGCTGATGCTCCAATAATGTCGTGAGTACCACCCCAATATGGGTGATATGGTCCTACAGCGATTTGCTATACACCAAAATATCATCAAAAAAGACTAAAACAAACCTCCTCAAATAGGGCTGGAATACTTGATTCATCAGGGCTTGGAAGGTGGAGGGAGCATTAGTGAGCCCGAATGGCATCACTAAAAACTCAT
This sequence comes from Dendrobium huoshanense, assembly GCA_016618105.1. NCBI lineage: Eukaryota > Viridiplantae > Streptophyta > Magnoliopsida > Asparagales > Orchidaceae > Dendrobium > Dendrobium huoshanense. The sequence continues at coordinate 11,256,404 of CM028343.1, read as the reverse complement.
AGTGACCTTCGTGTGTCCGAAAGGCCGTCTTCTGAATGTCTTCAGTCTTCATCCTGATCTGGTGATAACCAAACTTCAAGTCCACTTTGGAAAAGATGGTGGCTCCCCCAAGCTCATCCAAAAGCTCATCTACCACAGGAATGGGAAACTTGTCCAACACAGTTTCCTTGTTGAGGGTCCGGTAGTCTACACAGAATCGCCAGCTACCATCTTTCTTTTTTACCAAGAGTGCAGGGCTGGAAAATGGGCTCACACTGGGCTGGATCACCTGAGCCTCCAACATCTCTGCTACTAACCTCTCAATCTCCTCCTTCTGAGCATGAGGATATCTGTAGGGTCGCACGCTGATGGGTGCTACCCCGGCCTTCAACACAATAGCATGCTCCCTGGATTTGATAGGGGGTAGCCCCTTGGGCATCTGAAACACTGTGGAGTGATGTTGTAGGAGGTCCTGGACCACCTCAGGGATGACTTCTGGTTCTTTTTCTGACTCCATGCCTACCTGCTGTAGCTCTATCAAATAGCCTTCTCCCTCCTCTCTCAATGTTTTGAAGATGGACTTCAAGGCCACTCTGGATCTGCATAAACTGGGGTCTCCCTGTAGTGTCACCCTCCTGCTCCCCTTCCCATACTCCATGCACAACTTCTTCCAATTCACCTTCATCTCCCCCAAAGTCTGGAGCCATTGCATCCCTAGTATCACGTCAGTGCTTCCCAAATCTAACAGTAGAAAGTCTTGCACTGTCTTCTCTCCTTGCAATGTGAGGGTCACTCCCTTACACTGCCCGCGACATCGCTCTTTCTTTCCTGTGCCCAAAATGACTCCTACCCCTCTACCTTGGGTCACCAGTAGTCCCAGCCTCTCCACCAATCTGCAAGCTATGAAGTTGTGGGTGGCCCCACTATCAATCAGAATCATCACCTTATACCCTGCAATCTCCCCCTCCAGCTTCATGGTGGCATGTGATGTCAGTCCAGCTATGGAGTGGAGTGAGACCTCAACCATAGCCAAGTGAGGGTGCTCTTCCTCCTCTCCATCCTCCTTAGTTGCCTCTGTATCCTCTTCTTCCTCCTCTGAATCCCCTACTATGATCACATGTAGTGTCTTCTCCTTACACCTATGCCCCGGTGTAAACTTCTCATCACATCGATAGCAAAGGCCCTTGGCCCTTTTTTCCTTTAGCTCTGAATCAGTCAATCTTTTGAATCCTCCTTGGTTCACTGCCGTAGTGGGTTTCTCCTTGGCTATTTCTCTAGGAGGAAGGATGGTCGTCGCCCTTGGGCCTCCAACCATGGGTGGTGGTCGGTAAGTGGGGTAAGACACCCCTGATCTCCTTGGTGGCTCCACCCTCAGCTTATCCTCTACAAGCTGTGCAGTCTCCATGACCCTCACTAAACCTTGTGGAGTTTCAACCCCTTCATGAAATTCCCCTCCAATAAGTCTTCTGGAATCCCTCTCAATCTGCCTGACAGTAGTTCAAAGTGCTCTCTGTACTCAGCCACTGTGCCCTCCTGCACTAGGGATACAAACTGCTCATAGTGTGTACCTTCATTGGACACCCTGAATCTATGAAGTAGGAGGTCTTTGAACTCCTCCCAACTCCTAACATGTTGTCTTCCTTCAAGCCATTGAAACCAGGCCATCAACTTCTCCTCTTCTGTGACGCCATTTACTGCAAAATAGCGCTCCACCCTGTAGATCCACCCATAAGCATCTTCTCCTTCAAAGATAGGAATCTTCAATTTCCTCATGCGATTGTCAATTCTGTTGAAGGCTCTTCCTTCTCCCCATGCCCCTTGAGCAAACCCTTCCCCTTGTGGTCTTCCCCTCCTGTCCCCAAGGTAAGGGTTTTGAACCCCCCTCCACGGTGGTTCTCTTGGCTCTCCATAGCCCATGCCATAGCCTTCCCTTCCTCCTCCTTGGCCTACTCCCATGTGCATCGTGGGTCTACCATGCTCCCACGTGGTACGGTTCCCTTCCGGAAATCCCCCTCCCAAATTCGGCCACCCTTCCCGTGTGCCGTGGGTGCCCACCGAGCCCATGTATGGCCGGCCCCCTTGGCCTCCCGTTATCCCCCAAGGGCCGCCCACTCCAGACCCTTCACCCCCTTCCTTTGACCATTTCCCTTGCATGCCCTCTTCACTTTGGATAACTCCCTCTTCCCTAATTGGAAAATTAGTGTTAGGGTTAGGGTTTGGCACCGGTGATTTTACTTTTTCCTTAGCATTTGATTGAACCACTTGGGCTTCCACTAATTTCCGGATCATTTCTTCCATTCCTCCAAACCTCTCCTCTAAGGATGAAAATTTTCCCTCCATCGACGAAAGTTTGTCGCCCACCTCCTCTTTCAATTGGCCCATTTCCCCCTCCAACACTTCTACCTTCTTTGACGCCATGCCGTCTAGGATCAAGGGCTCTGATACCAAATTGATACACCTTAGGTTTTGATAATTTAGGTTTTGCCCTAATTTCCCCCCAAAAAGAGGAATTTCTCCACCAAAACCAAAGAAGAACAATCACAAGAGGGGTGAGATGAGAAGCAAAAACCTTTGCATAAGAAAACCAAGAGAAAACAAGATAAGTTTGTCCACTTCGAGAAGGACAAGATCTCCCACAAGAAAACCCTAGAAAAAAGCAAGAAGGAGGCTAAGGAGAAAATAAGAGAGAGAATACACTTTTCATAATAATCCCCCACTAAACCCTAATGGCTCCCTTCATACCAACACACAATTTCTCCCTCCCCAAAATGCCCCCACTTAAGTGGATGGGGCCCCTTGGCCCAACCGGACTGCCCGCCCCTCTCCCCTCCGCCTGTAGACCCGCACGGGTCCAGGCCGGACCGGTTCAGGGTGAACCGGTCCATCACATTCCTTCACTTCAACCATCCAACTTGAATTTTGCTGATAATATCCTAATCAATTTCACCATCACTCTAAACAATAGATCCAAGATTTTCTAAAACGTGTACTCATATTAATGACTTGATCGCGCAAAGTCACAATCTCATCACTAGGTCTATTGCTACTAAAATTACACTCCATATATTCAGTTTTAAATCTACTCAAGCGAAAACCTTTAGACTCTAAAGTTGACCTCCATAATTCGAGTTTGCCTTCAACTCCCTCTCTAGTCTTATCAACAAAAAGAATATCATCAGCAAAAAGCATACACCAAGGTACATCCTCTTGCAAATGTCTAGTGAGAACTGAGAACAACCATGACTAAAGCAAAAAAGATATGGACTTAAGGCTGATCCTTGATGTAATCCAACCGAAATAGGAAAATACTTAGTCAAACCACCTTATGTTTGAACACAAGTAATAGCTCCTGCATATTAATGTGCATACCAAGAATAAAAAATTTTCGCGTGCAAATGATCTCATAACATAGAAAAAAAATGAATTTAATTTAAAAAAAATCAAATATATACTCCATATGTTTTATCAGTGAAAATCAACCATTAAAAAAGCGGACGAGGCGTCCGCATTGAGTCGCGCCTCAAGTCGAGGCGGAATTCATGCGTATCGGGGCTTACGCCTCAAACCATCCAGCGAAGCCTACGATTTTTTCGCACGAGGCGTACGCATCAGAGCGTAATGCCTCGAAGCAATACGAGGCATCTCTTCGAAATTTTTTCTTTGGTATATATGTAAATATGACGCAGCCGATTCGTGTTCATGTATTCGCGAATAGGATCAGGGCTTCCTGTGAGAATTGAAAGGCAAACTGGAGGCGAAGCCGTGAGGGAAAGAGACGAAGCCGTGAGAGAAGGAGATGAAGCCGTGAGTGCAGGAGACGAAGTCGGAAGGAGACGATGCAGGAAATGAAGCCGAAAGCAATAACGGTTTTGAAAGCAAGAAACGAAGCTGAAGTTGTGAGTGCAGAAAACGTTCAGGCCTCGGTTAGGTTGGAAGAGCAGGTGAGCGGTGTTGTGGGCCTTGACTTTGACGTGCAGTAACGAAAGGTTGAATAACTTCTGATTCGGCTTTCTTTCATTCGTCCGCTCGGTACCGAGCAGTACACACTCAATACCGCTCAGTATTGAGCATATACAATAAGCAGAATTTCAAAATTACTCTTATAATAAAATTTTGTTCCGGGGCGTTGCCCCTGGAAACCCCCACAGGGGTGCTGCCCCCGGAAACTCCCGCAGGTCAAACCCCGACAGGGGCAATGCCCCCTTGGACCCCCGGCAGACCGATATATTGTTGTATTCATGTTGTCTTATTATTGGTAGTTCAAATAATTATTAAAATCTGTCCTATTTGATGTTGATTATTTATTTATATAAATTATTAGCATGACTAGTGGCACAAAAAGGAAAGATCCTGCATAGAAATATGAAACTCAAGTTGAAGTATCATGCGAAGGTGCAAAGAAGAGATGTTTATATGAAATGTAATTTCTGTGAGAAACACATAACTGGTGGCATCAAAAGGTTGAAGGATCATCTAGCCTGCACTCATGTCAATATGGGACCATGTGCAAAAGTACCTGATGAGGTGAAAAAGGAATGTACATATTATTTAAAGAAGTTTGCCACCACAAATGAGGTCACACAAAGAAATATGGAAGAGATGATAGGAAACTCTTCTTACTATGGATCACAGTATGAAGGTTCCAATAGTGGAAGCCATCTAGTTTCTTCTAACCGAGGCACTCGGGGTCCTATGGATAGATTTATGATAAATATTGATGACGAGGATAACATAAACACTCAAGATCTTCAGCCTCCTATAGCTACAAAAAGAACTCAGGAACAGAGTTTGTTTGGATATCGTCAGATTCATCTATGAAAATGGGATTCCATTTAATGTTGTTATGAGTCCATCATGGATCAATATGTTACGATCTATGTTGCACCGATACGGATAAGGCGACACGGATACGACACGATACGAATACATGACACATCAATTCTTAAAAATACAGGATACGGGTACGGCGCGGACACGGCATTATAATTTATAAATCATACATAAAAATTAAGAAAGCAATCAAAACATAATATTTGAAATTACAAAAAAAAAATGACAACAACATCATTTGTAGACTTGTAGCTTATAATATCAAAATAGAAGTAAGCATTAAATTTCTAGTACAACAACAAAAGCATAAACATAAATTATCTAGCACATGAAGTTTCAACTATTCAATAGAAGGAATGATATAATTATCTTCTTCATTGGTTTGTCCTTGAACTTCCATATCATCTTCAATAAATATCATAGCTTCTAATTCATGCTCATCAAGTGAAAGATTAATAATTTTTAATATTTTTATATCATCAAGAGACTCAAATCCATCTCGGAAATGAGAGAATCTTGCTCTCAACCGCGTAAGTAAATACGACACATCTTTTTTTTTTCAGATTTCCTTTTGTTTTTCAACGGACACGCGTATCGGATACGCGTGTCCTTTTAAAATTAAATAGTATTTTAATTGGATACGTCTTTGGCGTATCCGACACGTATCGGTGGAGTATCGGAGGCGTATCCGTGTATCGGTGTATCGGATACAGCACGCCTTCATAAATAGGTGTATCGGTGCAACATAGGTTACGATTCGTTGGAAGCTATAGAATAGGACTACTACTTCCAAGCATGTATAAGCTGAGGACTTGGATGCTGAATGAGGAGATTAAGACAACTTCAAAAATAGTGGATGATATTAAGAAAACTTGGATTGAGACAGGAGTGACAATAATGTCAGATGATTAATAAGATATTCGACACATAAGTATCATTAATTTATTGGTCAACAATCCATATGAAATAGTTTTTCTCAAATTAGTAGATGCTTCACGCTTTGTAAATGATGCACAATTATTGTTTGAAATGTTGGATGAAGTTGTGGAGGAAGTGGGAGATGCCTTAGTAGTACAGGTTGTTACTGATAATGCAAGTTCATACAAAGCTGTAGGGAGAATATTAATGAAGAAGAGGTCTTACCTTTACTGAACTCCTTGTGCTGCACCTTGTATTAACTTGATGCTTGAGAGGTTGAGACAGTTGTCTCAACATAAATCAGCCATATTGAAGGTCAAATACGTTAGTAAGTTTATATACAATCATTCTTGGGTACTCAGCTTGATGAGAAAATTCACTGATAAAGAAATTATTAGACCTGCTGTTACAAGATTTGCTACTGCATATTTAACATTGCAGAGATTCAAAGAGTTAAGATAACCTTTGGAAGCAATATTTGCTTCTGAAGAGTGGGATAAAAGTTCATGGGCCAAAAAACAAGAAGGAAAATAAGTTAAAAAGATCGTTATGAAAGACGATTCATTTTGGTGCAGTACAAATTATGCTTGGAAGACAACATGACCATTAGTAAAGGTGCTTAGAATGGTTGATAATGAGAGGGCCCCGGCTATGAGATTTATTTATGAAGCAATGAATAGAACTAAAGAAGACATTGCAAAAGAATTAGGAGGTCAAGAAAGTGCCTAAAAAAATATGAGATATTATAGATGAAAAGTGGGATCGACAATTACACCAACACTTATATGCTGCTAAGTACTATTTAAACCCTCAATTTCATTATGATAAGGATTTTCATGTTCATAAAGAGGTGAAAACTGGTTTGTATGCATGTATGGACAGACTCATTTCTAAAGAAGACTACCTCAAAATGAATGATCAACTTGAGGATTTTCATTTCAAGAAGGGAATGTTTGGATTTAGAGCAGCACAAATATGCTATAAAACACGATCTCCTGATATGTTTATAGTTTGTATATTTATAATTTTAATGTTAATATTTATGTTCAAGTCTTCTACTTCAACTAATATTCATAAAATACTATGTTTGTCTTCATGTAGAACATTGGTAGACTCAGTTTGGAGATGATGTTCCTGAATTAAAAGTTTTTGCAGTTAAAGTTCTTAGCCTAACATGTTTGACTTCTGCATGCGAGCGTAATTGGAGTATCTTCAATCAAATTCATATAAATAGAAGAAATTGATTGGCGGCAGATAGAATGAACAAACTAGTTTATGTTATGTTTAACAAAAAACTGAAAAATAGACATCTCAAATTGCAAAATCAAGAAAATATTGAGAATGAAATTAATCATTTGCTTGTTGATGAGTTATAATCTGATGATGAATAGGTTACTCCTAAGAATGCTAATGTTTCTGAAATTGAAGTGGAAGGAGAAACTCATGTCAATGGAAAAGACAATGAAGCAACTACCCAAGTATATAAAAGGAAGAAACAAAGTAAGATTGGAGCTTCAAAAAAATTCAAAGGTATTCTTAAATATAATGAATTATTTTGTATGTTACTATTGTTTCATTTTAGAACTAATGAAATATTAACTGATATAGGAGATAAAGAAAAAAATATTATGGATGAAGAAGAGTTTGATGATGACTTTGACATTAATTATGAAGATTTTTCTGAAGACAATCAAAGTGATGATGAGCCTGCTTTGGATCTTGATCCTAAGAGGATGTTTTATTTTTAAGAGAGTTTATTTTAAATTTTGTATTCCAATAATATTATCTTAAAAAATATCTTCAAATTCATAGTTGACATAATATTTTATAATTTTTGTCATTATTTATAATTTTAAATTAATTTATTTTAATCATTTTGAGGCTTACACATCGATTTGCCTCGAGGCTTACGCCTCGCCTCACTTAGAAAAAATGCCTCGATTCCCTATTTCGCCTTTTAAAACCTTGGTGAAAATAAACTTTTTAATTTTCTAAACAATTGATACAATTATGAAATTTACTAAATATGAACAGATAATTACAAATTACATAATTAAAAAAAATGAGAAGACAATTATAAAAATTAGATAATATTAAAGAAAATTTATCCATTCAAAATATAAGTTTTATTTTTTTTTTCTAAAACCATATAAAAATCACAAATAACCTTTAATGAAAATCATAATTTTTTTCCAAAAAAAAATACAAATGATATTTAATGAATATTATTTGTAAATATAAATGTTATTCAATAAATTAAATTATTGTCGAAATATGTTAAATAAATTATATTCACTTTGTCAGCTAGTATGAGAATCACAATTAGTCTAAGCAAAAGGTCAAGGACTAGGAGATTCTCGTTATGCTATGAAGTTGATCAGTCGAGGGAAGAAGGTTGTACTACATTGGGAAAGCCAAAGGTTTGAGCCTCTCACTTGTGCTAAGGAATTCGAGGGGGAGGTCAAGAGAGTTGTTGTTGTTTAGTGTAGGGCGAAGGAAACCATATTGAAACCACACAACACTTGAGAGATTCATACGAGCACTTCAATGTTGGACCAACTAAAGTGTGTGCTTTCACTACTTACCACACATGACAAGGACGCGAAGCAAAAACCTCTCGCATCTCATTGCGCTCTTTTAACAAGCGTATGCTAAAAAAATACTTAAACAAAAAAATAGATGGAATGACAAAAAGGGAGATAATGAGGAGTTCCGCCTTTTATAAAATGTTGCTTGCATTCTTGAGCAAAAATAAAACAAAAATAACACATCCCTTCATTGCATAGCCCATTTCCTTAATCCAAGGTAGCATTTGATTAATCTTAGCTTAACCCACCTCACAATTATTAATCTTCTTAAATGCTTTCTTTTATTTAGAATTATAGCCGTGTTTGACTAAGTGATGCTCCAAATCATAATGCTCCACATAAGGACATGTTGATATCATTTGAGAGGAACAATGTTTAAAAAGGTAATTTTCTAAATATTAAAGAGAGCACTTATAAATTTTGAGTTTACTAACTTCTTTATACTTAGTGGTGTTTTTGGCAACCATATTTTTGTACCTTCTAGAGGCAATATGGACAGAAATGCTAGGTGAATGATTTATGATGCTAGATCCCCACAATTGCAATGTTTGGCTTCTAAATTGATGGCACAATCATACTACGCATCTTGTAGAGATAGAAATTAGAATTCATATCAATTTATTAATTCACTCCGAAAGAACATAATTTCTCCTTAACTGAGTGAAGATTTGGTATTTGTGCACACAATATTTGTCTTTTATCTGGGAATAATCCAAAATATACTCAAGGAGAGAATAAATTATTAAACTTTGGTGAAGACACATAACCTATAATAGATTCAATTGGAATGTTTGAAGTTACTAATCTCTCTTTAGATGAGCAATTTTTGAAAATTATATTTGTTTCTCGATAAAGGTGAAGAGCATGGTCACTCGTGGCGATGATGATTGTAGCACTAAATGTGTTAGCTCAAAGTAATGATACAACATCGACATGCTCATAGCCTCATATTTTATTTTTTCTAAAGAGAACATTAGTGTTAGCTCTTTTTTTTTTTTTGGAATTTTGGTGTTATTTAGACAATGTTGATATTAGCAAAATATGTTATAATAATTAATGAATGCTAATGTTGGTGAGTTATTGACAAATGGCAATTAATGCATGTAATAAAATTTTGAAATTTAGTTGTACTTAATAATATTTGTTTTCTTTTGTTATTATTAAGCATTTGTAATGAAATTTATGATATTATACTTCTATGCATGATATGTTTAACAAAAAATACTTGTAATATTAATAATTTATAAAAGAGAACATTGTGTCCATTATGTATTGTATCTTACTTTTTACAATTATGTGATAGCATCATATTTGTATCTAATTTTGGTATTCATACTATAAGGATAGTGATAAAATTTTGAACAAAATAAAATAAAGATAAAGAATGAACAAGCTAAATATCATAATCACAAGACACATAAGTTCATTTGATTCAATGATATTCACTTATGTCCATGATCACATAGAGATCAAATATTTTACTAAACTTTAAAAGAAGAGTACATCAAATATTTCTTTTGATAAATGAAAAGACAAGGATAGAGACACCATTGTTTCTATATCAATATATTAGGTAGATGGTGATTGATGTCATACTATATATGTTAGGTAGATGATGGTCCGTACAAATTTATAGGAATTAGGTAGACAAAGTTAAAAAAGTCAAGTAAGAAATTTATCTTCACATATTAACACGCACTTCATAGAGTTGAAGGCTGCTCATCAAAAACGACTATTGAACAATAAACCGGTAAAAATGAATAGCTCCCTCTAAGCCAATTCAAAGGTAGGTAAGTAACCTATTATCTATGAACAGGTAAATAGCATGTACCCTATTATAGGAGAATATTCAATAAATATACAAAAAAATCCCTCATTTTCTACTTCAAAGGTAGGGCATAACATAGACACAAAGTTATAATCATCTTAGGCAATTACCATGATCTAAAATAGGCCTTCCATTTGAAGAAAATACTTTGTACAGCTCCGTTAGCTAGTAGAGTGACCAAAATAATAAGCATGCTTATCAGAAGCTCAATTCCAGGAATACTTACATGTTAGATATGACCTCACAAAAACAAATGTAGAAAACTACTCATTTAGTTTATGCATATGTCGTGTGTTAGGCATTTACGATATAACTTAACTCCAAAGGGTCCTTAAGAACAGTTAGTGCTAAATTGACAGCAAATCCAACACTGAAGCTACTCTCTAGACCTAAGCATTTCGCTATATGATACATCAAACAAAAAATGACATCAACAAATTGATCTTAGCATACGTAGCATGTGTGCCAAACAATGCGAGCAAGAACAAACGATAACAAAAAGAAAAATTTTACATATCACATTAGACATGCCAGAGGTTGATTTTTCTAGTAAATTATCTTCCATTAAATAAAGTCTTACAACAATTCCCCCAATGGGCTAATTAAAGGGGAAGAGTATCATATGAAGATTAGACTTTATGAATGCTCCCACATTCATTTTTGGTAAGTGTATTAGATGTTAAATCTCTTTTGCATATATATTTTTAGACACAATCTGAAGTCCTTTAAGTAAAAGAATCTAAACTCTTAAATATCAAGGCATCTTTTGGTGTGATTGTTGGAATTTCATTAAGAAACTCTACAGTTAAACATGCTCATTCTGAAGAAATCCTAGGATGATAACCTCCTGAGAAGTTACAACAACATGACAAAATCATGAGACCCTTAGGCTAAAACGGATAATATCTCAATAGCTAAGAATTTGGACTGTTACAAATAGTATCAAAGCAATACACCAGCCGGAAGATGGGAACTAAATGTCGTATAAGACAAAGTGTTACATCATGAGAGCCACCTCTTGAACTCTGTATGGGGCAAAGTGCTACGCAGAGTGAGTCACCACTTGAACTTGTAAGGGTCACTTCTAGAATCTTATCTGCCTAGTAGATAATTATTTGATAAGGATCCTAAAATGGATGTCAATTACTTAAGTAGGGAAGATTGTGAAACCCCTTAAATAAAAGAAGCTAAATTTTTAAACATTAAGGCGCGTTTTGATGTAATGGTTGAAATTTTATTAAGAAATTCTACAATAAAATTTGCTCATCCCAAATAAATTTTGTGATAGGTGACCTCTTGGGAAGTTACACGAACATGACAAAATTGTGAGGCTCTTAAGCCAAATTGGACAATATCTTGATAATTAAGAGTTTGGATTATTTTGTTACACAAAATATAGTCAACGTCACCTGTATATACTTAAAGTCCTCTTTTATATCCTTGTTACATAATACATCATAGTTTTTGTACTAAACTTATTAAAGATGAGTTATCGTGTGACCATAGTTCAATATTTGTCGCATTATGCATTGGATAAAATACAGAGAATATTGGAATACACCAACTTAAAAATACCAATACCAATACCACATTTAAGGTTATGCTCAAGGACTAACGCATGGCAGTGAAAGCTTCACGCAAGGTCTTCCACCGAAAATTTCAGACAAAGCATAATTAGATCCTAAAGAACTTTCAAATAACGCGGTACAAAAAAGTGCAGCGTGAACGCACCTGTAGAGACAACCAAATGCTAAATTATCCCGATCCCCATGAACATCAAAGTAATAATCCTTGCCAGGCTTTGTTTCAGAACCAATCCAAGCTCGAACACCCGACTTTCTAGAAGATTCATGACTTAGCTTTTCCCTCCCCATCGCTCTCTTTCTCTTTCTCCGCCTCCCTTTCTCTTTCCGCTCTGAAGGCCGCTCTGATTCCGACGAAGACGGCGATGACACGGGCTCATAGTACGGTTTCCTTGGTGCTGCTGCCTCTTCTTCGTCCGAGTTTTCGAAAGGGACCGCCATTGGGACGGCGGCCGTAGCGATGGTGGGTACGGCGGAGACATCGAAGGTGAAGCTGGGGTTGCATAGCCATTTCGCGGGTTCGGACGTCTCAGAAAGAGAGGGAGAGAAGTCGGAGGATGGAAAGAGAGGGAATAAGACGGACGATTGGGGTTGTCGCTTTGTCTCCTCTAGGCCTCTCTCATTCCCAGTCGCCTCAATGTTCGCAGCGTCCATGGCCCCGGCCGCCTCCGATTTCCGCCTCGCCCATTAAGTAGAAACTTGGGCTGTTTGGTATTGGACTTTAGTGTCATTTAGTAAATTTTGAGGTGGTTAAATTCTAAAAATTAATTGGTATGATAAATATTAAATTCTATTAAATTTTTAAAATTATTTGGCAACATATTTTAGTATTTATGATAGTTAAAATTTTAAATATGAAAAAAATAATGCTTAATTATATTAATAAGCTTGTTAAAAATTCAATATAACTTCATACCACATAATAAATTCAACATGAACTCGTATAAAAAAAAAAAAAAAACTCTTATAATAGAAACTACAATATGAAAAAAGAACACATGATGCTATAATAGAATAATAATAATCTAGACATCGATAGACTATAATGTAATATAAGATTTAAGATTATTAATTTATTAAAATTTTAAATTTATTTTATTTTTAAATTTAATTTGTATTTTAAATACAAATGACATATTAATTATAATTTTAGCTACTGTTAATAAATTATAATTATAAAATTTATTTAATTAGAAAAAAATTAATTATTAAAAGCTAATTAATTTTAATTTTGATTGTATTTTTAATTATCTATGAATTAATTATTAATTATTAAATTTAGTTATCATTACTAACTACTTATTATAAAAAATATAATTAGAATTTAAATTAATTATCAATTAATTTAAGAATTTAATTATTTACTAATTATATTATATTATTAGTTAGGGATTTTGGTTTGCATGTAAGAAGAAGAAAATTGATGTATTTTACTTTGGTGATGTGTGGCTTTTGAGTCCAAAATTGATGAAGGAGATCATCATTATCTTAGTGTAAGGTAATTTTATTTTAAGAGATTCATTGGATATTTTTTTGTTGAGCATGGATATACTCGGGGTTTGAGAACATTTAGTGAATGCTCTTATTTTGCACACCATATTTAGTGAAAGGAAGCTTGATTGAAATAGAACCATATAAATTTCGATGTCTATTATGATATGTTTTCTCTTTCTCCATTTATATTTTTTTGTTTTGCATCATTTTCCATCCTAATGATACTTTTCTTTCAAATTATTTTGCACACCCAATGCAACAAATTTTATCATACCAAAATTATGATAATGATGGTAATTAATAATTAAGGTTTGATTTGGGATAATTTTTTTAGTATTTTTTAAAGTAAATTTTTAGTATAAATTTTTTTAATTCAAGAAATTTATGTGTTAAAAAACTATTTTAGAAAGCAATAAAAAAAAATCGTTCCAAACAAAGCGTAAATTTTATTTGTAAAGTCACCATCAATCTTGCCTAATTTTTATAACACAAAATAAATGGGAATATTATTCATTAATTTATCGCAATTATTATTCATGTATGGTAGTTTATCTAAGGATGAACAAAACAACTTGGGACAACATTCTTATAGCTTTCTGAAGCAGCTTTTTAGTACAAAAGTTAAAATTTCTGTATTAAAAAGCTGTTTTAAGAAATAGTAAGAAAACTGTCCCAAATGAAATCTTAGTAGATTTCGATGTCTGAAAGCTCGAAGCATAATTTTCCTTCAGTGGAGAGAATGGACTTGAGACCGAAGTTCTTGCGTTGAGGAATTTGGCCAATCTTTTGGCATTCTTCTTGGTTTAGCTCCCAGTCAAAAATTTGAAGATTCTCTTTTAACCTCTCTTTGTTGAAGCTCTTCACAACCAAGCTGACACCTTGTTCGTGCACCCATCTTAGACAAATCTAGTAAGATTTCAGACAGAATTGTTATGCAGATCGTTGTAGTTTACATTTGTGATGTCATATTTGTAGGATTGATTTATGTGATTATAAATGTGTAACATAGTATCTTTGACGTTAATCATTTTTATTGAGCTTAATTCTAGAACAATTTAGGTATTAGTTAATGTCGTTTTGTAGACCTTGTCTTCTATAATTTTATACTTGTTTGTGTATGTGGTATGTATTTGATATTAAATTACTAGCTTATGTGCGTATTTGTTTGTGAGTGTTTCTTAAGAAGTTTAAAATGTCACTTTACAACCCCCCACCTCCTCCCTCCCTCCCTCCCTTCCTCTGGTGCAACTTTTTTGGTGTTCTTTGACACCAAAAAAGATATCATAATGTGGGCTCTTAAACTCCTTGTGAAATATGGGGGAAAATACAATTCATATGTATTTTGTAGGAGTGTCATAGATGTATTTTTGTAAGAGTGCCAAAGATCTGGGATAGAGCACTACTTCACTGTTAGAGAGACACCACAGTAGAATGGGGTGACAAAGAAGATGAACTGGACTTTCCTGGAGAAAGTTCGGTGTATGTTATCCAATGATAGGCTGGATATAGTCTATTGGGTTGAGGCTATAGATTATGATCATCACTTGGTGAATCGTGTACCTTCTGCAGCTATTGGGAAGAAGACCCCAAAGGAGAGATGATCGGAGCATCCTGCTAGATATTATGAGCACTTGAAAGTGTTTGGGTGTTCAGCTTATTATTATATTCAAAATGATAAATTGAAACCAATAGCAAAGAAGACAATCTTTATTAGCTTCAGGCATGGAATTAAGATCTTCAAACTCAATGATCCAATAGAAAAGAAGATTGTCATTCTCATGAATGATAAATTTACGAGATGAGCATGCTGAAACCTTGTGACTCTAAGCAGGTGGAGAGTTCTATTGGGACCACAGATGCATTGCAGAGTTGGAGTTTGAAGTAACTCCATTTGTTCTGCATATACATATCACTTCTACTTAGGTACCCGATTCAACTACAGATCAAGAGGTAGAAGATAATGTGAGGATGAGGTTTCAGTTCAAGAATCTATTGCAAGAACAGGTCCAGGTGCCAGGATGACTTAAAACCAGTTTGGTTGAGAGACCACATTGCATTGCACTTTAAGCCACGGAGGCTGAAGTTCCTAGTCACTATAAGAAAGCAATGGACAATTCTAATGGTGATCTTTGAAAGAGGGTTATGAATGAAGAGATTGAGTCTATTCAAATAATGTTACTTGGAGGTTGATAAATCTTCCTTCAAGAGGAAAGTCATTGGATGCGAATGTGTGTATGCAAAGAAAGAAAGATCTCATGGAGCTGATGTGTAGAGTAAGAATAGGTTGGTGGCAGAAGGCTCTGCGCAATGAAAAGGGATTGATTATGATGATATATTATCCCCAGTGATTAAGCATCCCTTGACCGTGTTCACTTGACACTTATAACACAATATGGTAATATGGTTTGATTTTGGAGAAGCTCGATCTTGATATTGCATAAGCAGTTCACGTTGTGAGCAGGTTCATACATAATCCAAGGAGTCATTGGCAAGCTGTAAAGAGTATCCTAATGTATCTAAAGGTTACAGTTGATGCAAGCATGATATTGGAGAGACAATCATCTCTTCCAATCAAGCATATTGGTGCAAGGTTCCATGTTGTTTGAAAATTGATTGCAAAAGATAATGTCAAGTAGAAAAAGATAGATACAAAGGAGAATCCAACAGACATGCTCGCAAAAGGACTATCAGTTCAAAAGTTTACCTACTATAAGAGTTTGGTGAATATTCAGGCTCATGACTATTTGTCCATTTGTTTTGAAGAACTACACTTGGTTTGATCCCTTTTGGTGGGGGATACGTAGGCAACTATCTTGATGCAGTCATTTTGATATTGGAGTCTGTTTTGTCATCTTCTATTTTCTGAAGTGAAAGATGAGGTGAAGATTATTAGTTTGGAAATCTTTCAAAATCTAAATGAGCTTGGATTAAGAAAGCATTTAGTGGCTAATTAATGCATCAATTAGGAGATTTGATTAGGGCTTTAATTGGATCTGATAATGACATTGATTTGATTTGCCATATTATTACATTAATTATGTTTTAGTTGTTTTATCTCAAATCTAGAAATTACGGGTTTTGAAAACTATTGTATGTATGCACAAAAGAGAGGAAGAAAGAGCCAAGTGTAATAATTGTTTTTCTCCAATATAGTGAAATCATCATTTCCTCCTCGTAGACATGAGCATCTTCACCGAGCTATGTAAATTCACATATTCTTTGTGTTGATTATGCTTTGATTGTGATGTTTATTTCCATTGTATTTGCACAACAATGTTTTCTTAGTTGACTCTTTTTGCCCACCCCAAACTCGGCAAGACATATTATTATAACATAGGCGAGGATCAAACTCAAGATCTTTAGAACAACTTCCAAAGCCTTTATTGGCTGGACGTGTTGACACCCATATTAATTCATCAAATTAAATGCTGATATGGCTATATATATATATATATATATATATATATATATATATATATATATATATATATATATATATATATCATTTATCATATAAAAATTACCTGAGCGAAAGTTTTTCCTCTAGCCTTGGCTATACCATTGAGCACTTCAGATTCCATGAGTTGGTTTTTAAACAGTGGACCGTTATATCCTCCTAGTGGTGAGTAAGCTGTCACATGAATTCCCTTCTCCTTACAATATTCCCTCAACTTCACTTGCTGCCAAGCAGGATGCATCTCCACCTAAACAATGGAAAGAAGAGAAGATGCAACTCATCAGCCGTCGTAGTCACTTGTAAAAATTGATAAATTAATAAATTACCGATTAGTATTAATATTAATTTTTAAATTTTAATTGGCTACTGGTGTATATATAGCTGATAAAACAATTATTTATCAGTTTATTAGCATCATTGCTAGTTCTAACAGCCATTTAATGACACCTTGCCATGTAATGACACCTTCTAGCTGTGCCATAATAATTACTAGTAACCTCATTACCTATCTAACTGATTAACTATTAGGTAAAAAAATTTAATGGCCTTGTTGATTTGGAATTATTTTCAAATTGGAATAAGTTTTTATTTGGAAAGATTTTAATGTCTCATTATTGTAATTGATTAGGGAATAGATTATTTCTCTAGTTAAGTTGATTTGATTGGAGGTTTGATTGATGCATTAATTAGGGGATCTGATTATTGCATTAAATAGGGATTTAATTGGATATTTGATTGATGCATTAATTAGGAGATCTAATTATTACATTAATTAGAAATTTGATTGTAATTTAATTACGATTAGATTAGGAAGCTTTTTTTTCCTAATTTACTTTTGCTGAAATCTATAAATAGAGTTATGGGGGCTGTTATTGAATGTAAGAGATTAGAGAAAGAGAGCTCATTGTAATTTCCTATTGTTCTCCAATTTAGTGAAATTATCATCCTCTCCTCGTGGACCTAAGCACCTTCGCCGAATCACATAAATCGTTGTGTTTATTGTGTTTGTGTTGTATGAATTTTGTTGCCTGTTTGGGCTTTAGAAACTAAGGGCTACAAGATAGTTACTAAGACAAGAGTTCTGAAGATACATCATGGAGCACTGGTTTATCTGAAAGGAGTTCGTCACCACAACATTGACTACCTTCAGGAAAAAAATAATGATTGGATTGGTTGTTGTTTTTGATGATTCTTTTGATGTACCTACGTTGTGGTATATGCGACTAGCTCATACTAGAGAAGCTTCTCTTATGGGTTTGGTGAAGCAATAATTGATTAAGGGAGCAAGCACCCGCAAGCTCAATCTTTGTGAATATTTTGTATTTGGCAAGAAGACACGCGTATCCTTTGGTACTATCATTCACAGTACAAATAATATCTTGGAGTATGTTCATATATATGTTTGGTGCCCGATAAAGATAACATCATTCGGCGAGCGGTTGTACTTTGTCTATTTTATTGATGATTACTCAAGATATATTTGGGTGTACACCATAAGGCATAAAAACCGGGTATTGAAGATTTTTCTAACTTGGAAGAAGTGAATTAAGACTCATAATAGCAAAAAGATCCGGTGTAATAGATCAGACAATGGGGGTGAATACACTTCGGATGTATTCTTGCAGGAGTGTCAGAGATCTAGGATAGAACATCACTTCAATGTTAGAGAGACACAACAACAGAACAGGATGGCAGAGACGATGAATTGGACTATGGTGGAGAAATTTTGGTGTATGTTATCTAATGTTGGGTTAGATAGAATTTATTGGGCTAAGGTGATAGACTATTTCTGTCACTTGGTGAATCGTCTTCCTTCTGCAACTATTGGTAAGAAAGCCCCAAAGGAGATGTGGTCATGACATCCTACTAGAAATTATGAGCACTTGAGAGTGTTTGAGTGTCCATCTTATGATCATGTTCAGAATGATAAATTGGAACCGTGGGCAAAAAAGGTGATCTTTATTGGCTTGAGGTGTAGAGTCAATAGCTTCAAACTCTATGACCCAGTAGAGAAGAAGATAGCCATTAGCAGGGATGTTGCTTTTGATGGGCGAGCATGTTGAAGCCTCGAAACTCTAAGCAGGTGGAGAGTTCCACTGGGACCACAGATGTACTATAGAAATTGGAGTTTGATGCAACTCCATTTTCTCCATAGAGGCATAACATTTCTACCCAAGTACCTGATTCAGCTATAGATCAGGAGGTAGAAGATGATGTTGAGTATGAGATTCCTTCTCAAGAATTTATTGCGAAGAACAAGTTCCAAATCCATTATGTCCCAAAACCAGTTTGATTGAGGGATCACATTACATTTGCATTTTCAGCCACAGAGGCTGAAGTTCCTAGTCACTATAAGGAAGCAGTGGGCAGTCCTAATGGTGAACTTGGGAAGAGGGCTATAGATGAAGAGATGCTACTTGGAGGTTGGTGAAACTTCCTCCAGGAAAAAAATCCATTAGATGCAAATGGATGTGTGCAAAGAATGAATGATCTCATGAAGCTGATATGCATTACCAGGCTAGGTTGGTGGCAAAAGACTCTGCACAACAAGAAGGGATTGCTTATAATGAGGTATTCTCCATAGTGGTTAAGAATCCCTCGACCTGTGGTTACTTTGCACTTGTAGCACAGTTTGGCCTGATTTTGGAGCAACTCGATCCAGGTATTGAAGAAGAAGTTGGCGTTGTGAGCAAATTCATACAATGATATATAAAAGAGTCATTAACAAGTTGTGAAGAGCATCCTAAGGTATCTGAAGGGTACAGTTGATGCAGGCTTGGAGAGGCAGTCACCACTTTAGTGGTAGAGGACTCATGGCTGATTGTCCACACATGTTTGAAGAATTACGCTCGGCTTGATCCCTTGGGGGGGTACATAGGCAACCATCTCGGTGCAGTCGTTTTGATATTAGAGCCTGATTTATCATATTCCACTTTCTAAAGTTAAAGGTGAGGTAGAGATTGTTGATTTTGAATTATTTTCAAATTGAAATAAGCTTTAATTTGGAAAGCTGTTAATGGCTCATTATTATAATTAATTAGGGAATAGATTATTTCCCTAATTAAGTTGATTTGATTGGATAATTGATTGATGCATTAATTAGGATATATAATTATTGCATTAATTAAAAATTTAATCGGGATTAGATTAGGAAACTTTTTTTCTAATTTACTTTGACTCAAATTTATAAATAGAGTCCTGTGGGCTATTGTTGAATGTAAAAGATGCGAGAAAGAGAGAGCTCATTGTAATTCCCTCTCATTCTCTAATTTTGTGAAATCATCATTCCCTCCCCATGGATGTAGGCATCTTTGCTGAACCACGTAATTCGTTATTTTTATTGTGTTTGTGTTGGGTGAATTTTATTCCTGCTACGATTGTTTGCACAATATGTTATGCCTTATTAATCGAGCACCAATAACTGTGTTGTTAATATTAATGCTTCCTTTAAAATAATATGGTAATTAGCTAAAGATGTCACTCCTTTTTTAGTTGCCTACTAATTTGTTTTTAACATAACTAATTCTTGACATCCTTCTTGTTACCAAATAGAAAATGGGATTTAGTTGCATCACTGATAATGGCTATAATTCTGGTAGCAAATATGAAGGATTAATTTTAAACAAACAACTACTAATGAGAGCAATGTTGAAGATCAAACACCAAACATGTATGCAAAGAAGATAAACTAGTTGCAGACCTGATTCACAGACGGAGGTACTTCAGCTGTAACAAGCAGCTTGTCAATCATATGTGGAGAAAAATTGCTGACACCAATTAAGTTGGTAAGACCAAGCTTCTGACAGTCCTCCATGGCTTTCCATACTGATTTTATATCCAAAGGAAATGCATCATCTCTCTTTATGAGAAGGCGGCATGTGCCTGGCTTTGAGCTCAGAGGCATGTGGATTAGATAAAGATCTATGTAATCCAATTGGAGATTTCTGCATAACAACATACACACTCAGGGAATTTCAGTTTAGAGAAAATTCTATATCCCGGTTGCATTTAAAGTGTTTTTTATTATCATTATACCCTCAAAACTTTTTTGGGTCAAGTTAATCAAATTATTAATAGAAAGTAGATTGGGTTCAACAATTTATTGATTGTAAATCAAATTTAACAATCTAAGCCCGTCCAAGATTTTTTTTTCCAAAAGGAAAGTCATTTTTTTAGATTTTCGTTTTTGATGCTTAACATAATTATCAAGAGAGCCAGCCTCTCAATAATATCCTCCCTTCCTGCAAACTACATGTCATCATGTAACCAATCACATTGTCTTAGAACACTATCTCTAGCAAGATGGGCTAACATATTAGCATTCGAGATAACATAAATAGGCACATCAATCAGAGGCACCACCACTCCGGCCTCCCCCAACTCAACCAAGATTTCACCACCCCCATCAACTAAAGAGACAGAATTATCATCTGACAAGTCCGCAACATCAGCACAAGTAGGACTACCTCTGAGATTAATACAACAATTAATATCATTCATAGCCAAGCGGGCAGGAGTCACAACAGGATAAACATCACCATCAAATGCACCACAAACCGCCAATCCACCATTTGTGATCGAAGAGCCAATAGAGCAAGCCACAACAATAGATAAAGGAGCTACTAGGGAGACGATGGGGCTAGACGGATTGGAAACTAAAACCGTACCAACCAAACTAGAAATAGGATTAGGATTTAAACATACTCCATCAGCACCAAAAACTTGAAAGCCCGTCCAAGATGAAGCTGCCCACATATTAAGATCATTTGCGTGTTTCGTAAAAAACATTTCAACTGAACCAAAGCAC
This sequence comes from Dendrobium huoshanense, assembly GCA_016618105.1. Classification (NCBI taxonomy): domain Eukaryota; kingdom Viridiplantae; phylum Streptophyta; class Magnoliopsida; order Asparagales; family Orchidaceae; genus Dendrobium; species Dendrobium huoshanense. Next base: position 11,234,920 of record CM028343.1, on the reverse strand, counting down.
TCACACACAAACATAGAGTTCTCGCCAAAAAAAATAAGTCGAGGAAACTTGCCTGCAATCTAGAACTTGTCAATTATTCTATTGCTTAGAATAATTTCCTTCACTAATAGTGTAACCTCATATGGGAGATTTCTTCCCTAATCAATAGATGAAGAACAAATTTAGCCCCTATTGCAAATTGACTAGGAAGCCTTTGAAAACTTTTTATTATTTTACATCGAAAAACAGGATTATTTCAGGATAGAATTGTAAAGCTGCTGGTTAAGAAATTATGGCAGATGCATGCCAGAGTTATCGAACAAAAAATGAAGATTTGACCTGTCTTTCTTAATCAAGTAAAAAAAAAAAACAGATAATTATATATATATATATATATATATATATATATATATATATATATATATATATATATATTATATATATATATATATATATATATATATATATATATATATATATATATATATTATATATATATATATATATATATATATATATTCACAGATATCGGTCTTCAGAACATCAATTAATCAACTATATATGTTGTATCAGTCGCTGATTATAGTAAATTAATTGATTAATATAGCTGATTTCAAAAATATAAATCTTTATGTCACCAATTAGTTATTAACTGGTTTAATTGAAAGGAATCACAATTATCAACGAACTAATCATAATTAATTAGTTGTCATAACACAATTAGCAAAAAATTAACTCTAACTGAATTTTTTTGGGGACATAATCTAACTGAATTTAGTAAGTGTTGATTTTAGACAAAATTTTATACTATCTTACTGTTAATTAATAACTTTCACTACTTAAACATTCCAGCTCAAACATACCACAAATTTAAACAAGATTAAGGCAAAAAAAATTTGATGGAATTTTCTGTAAATCGAAATTAAATAATTTATATCATTTAAATTTAATAAAATATTATATATTATTTTTTAAGCTCATTTTAATCAAAATTAGATTAGGATTGATATGGTGACCCAAGTTTTTATTTATTGAACTTATTTTTAAATTAGTATAATATAAACGTTAGAAAAAATTATATTAGAAATATTTTAATCTAATTTTCATCATAATAATGTTAAAAAATAATAAATATTATTAAATAAAATATGATAATATCTTATTATTTTCATATAATTTTTAAATTAATTTATAATTCAAATTTAGATAATTTCATATGATTTAAATATAATAAAAATTAAAAATATCACGTTTTAATTTTTTAAGTTCATTCTCATTAAAATAGATCAAAAAATGTTTACCTAATTTTTTAATAATTAATTGATTAGTCATATTTTATACTGATTTTAAAAGAAAATAAAACAGATAAAATTTCCATTTAGGTCACTAAATGGACAGCCAACTTACCTGAGTGACTCGCGTAGAGCGGAAACTACAAGGTCAGGGTGGGCTTGGTCGCACCATAGCTTGGTGGTAATGAAGAGCTCACTGCGAGAAGCGATGACACCGATGCTCAGCGCTTCGATGATCGCCTCGCCGAGAATCTGCTCCGTCTCATAGAGAGAGGCCGTGTCGAAGTGGCGATAGCCGAGCTCCATAGCGTGGAGGATAGCTGGTTTGGTGCTCGCCGGCGCGAAGGGCACATCGGCCGTCCCCATTCCAACAGCCGGCATAGCCTTCACACCATCGCCTAGCCTTATCTCCGGAATCACCACCATTCTAATTTCGTTATCTGATCAAAGCAGGTCTACAAGGGTTTAGGGTTTGCTTGCAGCGCTAAATGCTAGTTCTTATGGTTTTTGTCAGTACTTGAGCGACGCTCTGTGGTGAGCGGTGACATGCGGCGCTTTGTTTGAGATGGTGATGACTGATGATGCCAGCTTCAGCCAGCTGATGAAGGGAATAAAATAATAACATTTTATTATATTTTAATTAAAAAGAAACGATCCATTATTTAAATGATCTAATGGTACAACGGTGTAAGTGAGTCAAGTCGGCTCGTCAATCAACTCAAGCTTGATTTGATAGAAAGCTCATGTGCTGAGCTCGATGAGATAATGAGTCAAATTTGAGCTAGCCCTGACTCGACTCGTACTCGACTCGTAAGCTCGTGAACTTACTCGTTTAAAAATTATTAATATAAAATATACTTCAAATATATCAGAATTCATGATTTTAAATACAAAATTTTTAAAAAAATTTTAAAATTATATCCCAATTTATTATATTAAGTAATTTTTTATTATTGCTCTTCCAATTTCTTATTTTTATATCATTTTATTATAATAATATTAAAATCATAATCATTTTCTCTCTTTCATCATTAATGAGCCGGCTCAAACCCGTACAATAAAGCTAGAGCTCAAGCTAGAATTTGATTAATTAATCAAGCTCAAGCCATAGGTGACTCGAGCTAGACTTGAATCGTTTACGACCATAATAGAATCAAACCTAAATGAGATTGTTTTCTGCACCGCTTCACAACCCCTTTATAAATTTGAAGGGTGCAATTAGAAAGCGAGTGGGAGGGATCGAGAGGGGGCAAACATTACAAACTCATTGGTGGGAGATCGAAGCTCGCAAGTAAGAACTACTAATTACATATTGATAGTGGAGAATTTGTAATGATCGTGGTTGGAAGATAGAGGTCGGAAGTCTGGTGGCAATGATCAGGAGAAGGTCCAGTAGAGTTCGTCAATCAGTTGAAGGTTAGACAACAGTTTGGTTGCAATCAGTGTTCGGGGGAAGGCCCGATGGTGATTGGCATTCTGTTGGTGGTCCAGTGGCGATCCACAATTGGGTGGAGGCTCGAAAAGAATTGATGGTCGGGCAGATGTCCGTCGATGGTCTGGCAGCATTCAGCAATGTCTTATTAAGACGTTCAACTTGTCAACAAGTTCGTTAAAATTGTAGTTTAAATTGTCCTGAATTTAACTTTGGAAGATGATAACTTGGATATGCCTCAAATTTTGTATTTAATCTAGGCTATTTTTTATTTGAGTAATTAAAGAATAATCATAATATTTTTTATTATGAAAATATATTGGTGACAAAGCTAACAAAATTATTCACATAAACAATAGATTAATGACATCAATGAATGCACTAGATACAAAATTTAATGATCTAATCCTATAGGAAGACCATTATATGTTAGCTGTAAAACCCGAAAACGACATTATTAGGTTGTCGCACGCTTTTCAAAGCACCGCGATGAAATTAAGTGAGATTTTCAACATTAACAGAATTTAACGAAAATAATTTTAGAAAATTCCTTGCAAAATTTTGATCGTTTTGATGTATAGCACTTATACCTAATTTTGTCTATTTTAAGAATAAAAATTAATCAAAGTTTCATAAGGACGATTTTACCCCTAACCGTTTTATATGACGAATTTACTTAAGTGAGGGTATTAAGGTCATTTGGCTTCCCCTTTCTCCCTAAATGAACAAACTGAACCCCTCCTCTCCATTTCACGCGTGAAACGAGCGGAACAAGAGGGGCGGACGGTAGAGGCGTCGGGCAAGGTGCGGGCTCCTCTCCGACGATGATTTTCCGGAAAAGAAATTAGGTCAAATCGAAGAGGACGATGAGAGAAACACTCCGGTATGTTTATTTCCAAACGAAACTTTCTAGATCTCTAGATTTTTGGAGATAGAAATTCTAGGGTTTTTCCAAAACCCAAATTTCTTTCAAAATTTCTTTATGGAATTAATAAGGAATGATTAAGAGAACATTTTAACAGTAAAAAAATGAAGAAACTGGAGGAATTTTTGGAGATTTGTAAATTAAGGTTTTTGACCTAAAACTTAATTTTGTAAGAATTCTTTACGAAAGTGATTCATAAGGATTTTGGGAATAATTTTAAAGCGAGAATTTTAATTTTTAGTTGAAAACTCATTTTTGTAATTTTTCTAATTTAATTAATCCAAAAATTAATATTATAATTATAAATATGTGTTTAGGAATGTTTTTAGAGCAATATTTTAGTTAAGTGGAAGATTTATGAATTTTCAAACCAAAATTTTAGATTTATTTAATTAATTATCCTTTAAAAGTCGTAAAGAATGGTTAAGGGAAAATGCCGAGTTTAGCAAATAGACTTAAGAAATTTGATTTCTAATTATGTGATATGTTTACTTTATAAA